>JASTWF010000033.1:3457380-3726251 GCA_030390025.1 Squalus acanthias | reverse complement strand
CCAGGACTGGTCAAACACCCGGGACAGGTCAAACCCCGCAACCGGTCAAAACACTGGGACAGGACAAACCCCCAGGACTGGTTATACTTCCGGCGCTGGTAAAACCGCTGGACTGGTCAAAACCCCGGGACTGGTCTAACCCCGGGACTGTTCAAACCCCCGGGACTGGTCAAACCCCCGGGACTGGTCAAACTCCCCGGGACTGGTCAAACCCCCGGATTGGTCAAACCCCCGGGACGGTCAAAACCCCGGGGACTGGTCAAACCCCCGGGACTGGTCAAACCCCCGGGACTGGTCAAACCCCCGGGACCGGTCAAACCCCCTGGACCGGTCAAACCCCTGGGGACTGGTCAAACCCCCGGGACTGGTCACACCCCTGGGACTGGTCAAACTCCCCGGGACTGGTCAAACCCCCGGGACTGCTCAAACCCCCAGGACTGGTCAATCCCCCGGGACTGCTCAAACCCATGGGACCGGTCAATCCCCCTGGACTGGTCAAACCCCCGGGACTGGTCAAACCCCCGGGACAGTTCAAAACCCCGGGACAGGTCAAACCCCTGGGCCAGGTCACACCCCCTGGACTGGTCAAACCCCCGGGACTGGTAAAAACCCCGGGACTGTTCTAACCCCCGGGACAGGTCACCCCCCCGGGACAGGTCACACCCCCGGGAAGGTCAAACCCCCGGGACTGGTCAAACACCCAGGACTGGTCAAACACCCGGGACAGGTCAAACCCCCGCAACCGGTCAAACACCTGGGACAGGACAAACCCCCAGGACTGGTTATACTTCCGGCGCTGGTAAAACCGCTGGACTGGTCAAAACCCCGGGACTGGTCTAACCCCCGGGACTGTTCAAACCCCCGGGACTGGTCACCCCCTGGGGACTGGTCACACCCCCGGGACAGGTCACACCCCCGGGACAGGTCACACCCCCGGGACAGGTCAAACCCCCGGGACTGGTCAAACCCCCGGGTTTGGTCAAACCCCCGGGACTGGTCAAACCCCCGGGACCGGTCAAAACCCCGGGACCAGTCAAACTCCCCGGGTCTGGTCAAACCCATAGACCGGTCACACCCCGGGGACCGTTCAAACCCCTAGGATTGTTCAAACCCCAGGGACTGGTCAAACCACCGGGACTGGTCAAACCCCCGGGACTAGTCAATCCCCTGGGACTGGTCAAACCCCCGGGACCGGTCAAAACCCTGGGACTGGTCAAACCCCCGGGTCTGGTCAATCCCCTGGGACTGGTCAAACCCCCGGGACCGGTCAAACCCCCTGGACCGGTCAAACACCTGGGGACTGGTCAAACCCCGGGACTGGTGTCACACCCCCGGGACTGGTCAAACCCCGGGACTGGTCAAACCCCCGGGACCGGTCAAAAACCCGGGACAGGTCAAACCCCTGGGCAGTTCACACCCCCGGGACTGGTCAAACCCCCGGGACTGGTCAAACCCACCAGGACCCGTCAAACCTCCGGGACTGGTCAATCCCCCGTGACCGGTCAAACCCCGGGACCGGTCAAACCAAACCCCCACCGGTCAAACCCCCGGGACGGTCAACCCCCCGGACAGGTCAAACCCTCGGGACAGGTCATACCCCCGGGACAGGTAAAATCCACGGGACAGGTCAACCCCCCGGGACTGGTGACACCCCCGGGAACGGTGAAACCCCCGGGACCGGTCAAACCTCCGGGACTAGTCAATCCCCGGCACTGGTCAAACACCAGGGACTGGTCCAAACCCCCGGGACTGGTCAAACCCCCGGGACTGGTCAAACCCCCGGGACTGGTCACACCCCCGGGACCGTCAAACACCTGGGACTGTTCAATCCCCTGGACTGGTCAAACCCCCGGGACTGGTCAATACCCTTGCGAGCAGTCAAACCCTCGAACCCGGACAACCCCAAGGGACCGGTCAAACCACCTCGATCGGTCAAACACTCGGGTGCTGCCACACACCCCAGGACCGGTCAAAGCCCCGGAACCGGACTACCCCCAAGGTCAAATCCCCAGGACCCGTCAAACCTCCAGGACAGGGTCAATCCCCAGGGAATGGTAACACCCCCGGACTGGTCAGACCCCCGGGACCGGTCAAACCCCGGGACTGGTCAATCCCCTGGGACTGGTCAAACCCCCGGGACTGGTCAAACCCCCTGGGAGCAGTCAAACCCCCGGGACCGGACAACCCCCGGGACTGGTAATACCCCCGGGACCGGTCAAACCTCCGGGTGACTGCCACAAAACCGCAGGCGGACAAAGCCCGGAACGACAAACCCCAGGGACTGTCAAAACCCTGCGGGACTGTTCTAACCACCGGGACAGGTCACACCCCGGGAAGGTCACACCCCCGGGACCGGTCAATACCCCGGGAATGGTCAAACCCATGGGACCAGTCAAAACACCCTGGACCGTTCCAAAACCCCTGGGGACTGGTCAAACCCCGGGAAGGTCACACCCCGGCGATTCCGGTCAAAACCCCGGGACTGGTCAAAACCCCATGGGAACCGGTCTAACCCTGGACCGTTCAAACCCCGGGGACTGGTCAAACCCCCAGGGACAGGTCAAACCCCCGCGACCGGTCAAACACCTGGGACAGGACAAAACCCCCAGGACTGGTAACAACTTCCGCGCTGGTCAAACCCGCTGGACAGGTCAAACACCCGGGACTGGTCAAACCCCCAGGACTATTCAAACCCCCGGGACTGGTCACCCCCCCGGGACTGGTCACACCCCCAGTACAGGTCACACCCCCGGGACATGTCACACCCCCGGGACAGGTCAAACACCCTGGACTGGTCAAACCCCCGGGTTTTGTCAAACCCCCGGGACTGGTCAAACCCCCGGGACCGGTCAAAACCCCGGGACCGGTCAAACTCCCCGGGACTGGTCAAACCCATAGACCGGTCACACCCCGGGGACCGTTCAAACCCCCAGGATTGTTCAAACCCCAGGGACTGGTCAAACCACCGGGACTGGTCAAATCCCCGGGACTGGTCAATCCCCTGGGACTGGTCAAACCCCCGTACCGGTCAAAACCCCGGGACTGGTCAAACCCCCGGGACTGGTCAATCCCCTGGGACTGGTCAAACCCCCGGGACCGGTCAAACCCCCTGGACCGTCAAACCCCTGGGGACCGGTCAAACCCCCGGGACCGGTCAAACCCCTGGACCGGTCAAACACCTGGGGACTGGTCAAACCCCCGGGACTGGTCACACCCCCAGGACTGGTCAAACCCCTGGGACTGGTCAAACCCCCGGGACTGGTCAAGCCCCCGGGACTGGTCAATACCCCGGGACCGGTCAAACCCACGGGAACGGTCAAACCACCGGGACTGGTCACACCCCCGGGACAGGTCACAAACCCGGGACAGAGCACACCCCCGGGACCGGTCAAACCCCCAGGACAGGTCAAACCCCCGGGACCGGTCAAAAACCCGGGGCAGGTCAAACCCCTGGGACTGGTCAAAACCCCGGGACAGGTCACACCCCCGGGACTGGTCAAACACCCGGGACTGGACAAACCCCCGGGACCGGTCACAACCCCAGGACAGGTCAAACGCCCGGGACAGGTTAAATCCCCCGGGACAGGTCACCCCAGGGACTGGTCAAACCCCCGGGACTGGTCACCCCCGGGACTGGTCAAACCCCTGGGACTGGTCAAACCGCCGGAACTGGTCAAACCCCCGGGACTGGTCAATCCCCCGGGACTGTTCAAACCCCCGGGACTGGTCAAACCCCCGGGACAGGTCAAACCGCCGGGACTGGTCAAAACCCCCGGGACTGGTCAATCCCCTCGGACTGGTCAAACCCCAGGGACTGTTCAAACCCCGGGACCGGTCAACCCCCGGGACCGGTCAAACCCCCGGGACTGGTCACACCCCCGGGACAGGTCACACAACCGAGACAGGTCACACCCCCGGGACCGGTCAAACCCCCAGTGACTGGTCAAACGCCCGGGAATTGTCACAACCCCCCAGGACCCGTCAAACCCCCGGCTGGTCAAATTCCCGGGGACCGGTCAAACCCCGGGACCGGTTTAAACACCCGGGACTGGTCAAACCCCCCAGGACCCGTCAAACCCCGGGACTGGTCACACCCCAGGGACTGGTCAAATCCCCCAGACCCGACAAACCTCCGGGACTGGTCAATCCCCCGGGACTGGTCACAACCCTGGACTGGTCAAACCCCCGGGACCGGTCAAACCCCCGGGACAGGTCAATCCTCTAGGAATGGTCAAACCCCCGGGACTGGTCAATCCCCTGGGACCGGTCACAACCCCGGGACTGGTCAAACCCCCAGGACTGGTCAAACCCCCGGGACAGGTCAAGCCCCCGGGATCGGTCTAACCCCCGGGACTGGTCAAACCTCCGGGACAGGTCAAACCCCTGGGACTGGTCAAACCCCCGGGACCGGTCAAAACCCCCGGAAAGGTCAAACACCCGGGACCAGTAAAAAACCCCGGGTCCGGACAATCCCCCGGGACTGGTCAAACCCCCGGGACTGGTCAAAACCCCCGGGACTGGTGAAAATCCCCGGGACTGTTCAATCCCCTGGGTCTGGTCAAACCCCCGGGACTGGTCAAACCCCCAGGACTGGTCAAAACCCCGTGACCGGTCACACCCCCGGGACTGGTCAATCCCCGGAACTGGTCAAAGCCCCGAGACTGGTCGCACCCCCGGGACTGGTCAATCCCCCGGGACTGTTCAAACCCCCGGGACTGGTCAAACCCACCGGGACAGGTCAAACCGCCGGGACTGGTCAACCCCCCGGGACTGGTCAAAGCCCCCGGGACAGGTCAAACCACCGGGACTGGTCAAACCCCCGGGACAGGTCAGACCCCCGGGACTGGTCAAACCCCCGGAACTGGTCACACCCCCGGGACTGGTCAAACCCCCGGGACTGGTCACCCCCGGGACTGGTCATACCCCCGGGACTTGTCACCCCCCCGGGACTGGTCAAACCCCCTGGGACTGGTCAAACCCCCGGGACTGGTCAAACCCACGGGACTGGTCAATCCCCCGGGACTGTTCAAACACCCGGGACTGGTCAAACCCCCCGGGGCAGCTCAAACCGCCGGGACTGGTCAAACCCCCGGGACTGGTCAATCCCCTGGGACTGGTCAAACCCCCAGGACATGTCAAAACCCCGGGACCGGTCAAACCCCCGGGACCGGTCAAACCCCCGGGACTGGTCACACCCCCGGGACAGGTCACACAACCGAGACAGGTCACACCCCCGGGACTGGTCAAACCCCCGGGACTGGTCAATCCCCTGGGACAGGTCAAACCACCGTGACTGGTCAATCCCCTGGGACCGGTCACAACCCCGAGACTGGTCAAACCCCCGGGTCTGGTCAAACCCCCGGGGACTGGTCAAACCCCCGGGACCGGTCAAACCCCCGGGACCGGTCAAACCACCGGGACTGGTAATACCCCCTGGAACCGGTCAAACCCCCAGGACTGGTCAATCCCGTGGGACTGGTCAAACCCCCGGGACTGGTCAAACCCCCGGGACTGGTCAATCCCCTTGTACTGGTCAAACCCCCGGGACTGGTCAAACCCCCGGGACCGGTCAAACCCGCAGGACTGGTCAATCCCCCGGGACAGGTCAATCCCCTGGGACTGGTCAAACCCCCGGGATTGGTCAATCCCCCGGGACTGGTCAAAACTCCGGGACCAGTCAAACCCCCAGAACCTGTCAAACCCCCGGGGCCGGTCAAACCCCCGGGACCATTCAAAACCCCGGGACTGGTCAAACCCCCAGGACTGGTCAAACCCCCGGGACAGGTCAAGCCCCCGGGATCGGTCTAACCCCCGGGACTGGTCAAACCTCCGGGACAGGTCAAACCCCTGGGACTGGTCAAACCCCCGGGACCGGTCAAAACCCCCGGAAAGGTCAAACACCCGGGACCAGTAAAAAACCCCGGGTCCGGACAATCCCCCGGGACTGGTCAAACCCCCGGGACTGGTCAAAACCCCCGGGACTGGTGAAAATCCCCGGGACTGTTCAATCCCCTGGGTCTGGTCAAACCCCCGGGACTGGTCAAACCCCCAGGACTGGTCAAAACCCCGTGACCGGTCACACCCCCGGGACTGGTCAATCCCCGGAACTGGTCAAAGCCCCGAGACTGGTCGCACCCCCGGGACTGGTCAATCCCCCGGGACTGTTCAAACCCCCGGGACTGGTCAAACCCACCGGGACAGGTCAAACCGCCGGGACTGGTCAACCCCCCGGGACTGGTCAAAGCCCCCGGGACAGGTCAAACCACCGGGACTGGTCAAACCCCCGGGACAGGTCAGACCCCCGGGACTGGTCAAACCCCCGGAACTGGTCACACCCCCGGGACTGGTCAAACCCCCGGGACTGGTCACCCCCGGGACTGGTCATACCCCCGGGACTTGTCACCCCCCCGGGACTGGTCAAACCCCCTGGGACTGGTCAAACCCCCGGGACTGGTCAAACCCACGGGACTGGTCAATCCCCCGGGACTGTTCAAACACCCGGGACTGGTCAAACCCCCCGGGGCAGCTCAAACCGCCGGGACTGGTCAAACCCCCGGGACTGGTCAATCCCCTGGGACTGGTCAAACCCCCAGGACATGTCAAAACCCCGGGACCGGTCAAACCCCCGGGACCGGTCAAACCCCCGGGACTGATCACACCCCCGGGACAGGTCACACAACCGAGACAGGTCACACCCCCGGGACTGGTCAAACCCCCGGGACTGGTCAATCCCCTGGGACAGGTCAAACCACCGGGACTGGTCAATCCCCTGGGACCGGTCACAACCCCGGGACTGGTCAAACCCCCGGGTCTGGTCAAAACCCCGGGACCGGTCAAACCCACGGGAACGGTCAAACCCCCGGGACTGGTCACACCCACAGGACAGGTCAAACCCCCGGGACAGGTCAAAACCCCGGGGCAGGTCAAACCCCTGGGACTGGTCAAAACCTCAGGACAGGTCAAACGCCCGGGACAGGTTAAATCCCCCGGGACAGGTCAAGCCCCCGGGAACGGTCACACCCGCGGGACTGGTCACACCCCCGGAACCGGTCAAACCCCCAGGACTGGTCACACCCCCGGGACTGGTCAAGCCCCCGGGACCGGTCAAACCCCCAGGACTGGTCACACCCCCGGGACTGGTCAAACCCCCCATGACCCGTCAAACCTCCAGGAACGATCAATCCCCCGGGACCGGGCAAACTCCCGGAAAGGTCAAACACCCGGCACCGGTCAAACACCCGGAACTGGTCAAACCCCCCAGGACCCGTCAAACCCCCGGGACTGGTCACTCCCCCGGGACTGGTCAAATCCCCCAGGATCCGTCAAACCTCCGGGACTGGTGACAACCCCGGGACCGGTCAAACACCCGGGACTGTTCAAACCCCCCAGGACCCGTCAAACCCCCGGGACTGGTCACACCCCAGGGACTGGTCAAATCCCCCAGGACCCGACAAAACTCCGGGACTGGTCAATCCCCCGGGACTGGTCACACCCCTGGGACTGGTAACACCCCCGGGACCGTTCAAACCCCCGGGACAGGTCAATCCTCTAGGACTAGTCAAACCCCCGGGACTGGTCACACCCCCGGGACCGGTCAAACCCCCGGGACAGGTCAATCTTCTGGGACTGGTCAAACCCCCGGGACTGGTCAATCCCCTGGGACAGGTCAAACCACCGGGACTGGTCAATCCCCTGGGACCGGTCACAACCCCGGGACTGGTCAAACCCCCGGGTCTGGTCAAACCCCCGGGGACTGGTCAAACCCCCGGGACCGGTCAAACCCCCGGGACCGGTCAAACTCCCAGGACTGGTGATACCCCCCGGGAACGGTCAAACCCCCGGGACTGGTCAAACCCCAGGGATTGGTCAAACCCCCCGGGACTGGTCAATCCCCGGTACTGGTCAAACCCCCGGGAATGGTCACACCCCCCGGGACTGGTCAAACCCTCGGGACCGGTCAAACCCCCGGGACTGGTCAATACCCTGGGACTGGTCAAACCCCCCAGGACTGGTCAATCCCCTGGGACTGGTCAAAACCCCGGGACTGGTCAATCCCCCGGGACTGGTCAAACCTCCCGGACCGGTCAAAGCACCAGAACCTGTCAAACCCCCGGGACCGGTCAAACCCCCGGGACCATTCAAACCCCCGGGAATGGTCAAACCCCCGGCACTGGTCAAACACCAGGGACTGGTCAAACCCCCGGGACTGGTCAAACCCCCGGGACTGGTCAAACCCCCGGGACTGGTCACACCCCCGGGACCGGTCAAACCCCTGGGACTGTTCAATCCCCTGGGACTGGTCAAACCCCCGGGACTGGTCAATACCCTTGCGAGCAGTCAAACCCTCGGAACCGGACAACCCCAAGGGACCGGTCAAACCACCTGGACCGGTCAAACACCCGGGTGCTGCCACACACCCCAGGACCGGTCAAAGCCCTGGAACCGGACTACCCCAAGGGACCGGTCAAATACACCAGGACCCGTCAAACCTCCAGGACAGGTCAATCCCCAGGGAATGGTAACACCCCCGGGACTGGTCACACCCCCGGGACCGGTCAAACCCCAGGGACTGGTCAATCCCCTGGGACTGGTCAATCCCCCGGGACTGGTCAATCCCTTGGGACTGGTCAAACCCCCGGGACTGGTCAAACACCCTGGGAGCAGTCAAACCCCCGGGACAGGTCAACCCCCGGGACTGGTTATCCCCCAGGGACCGTTCAAACCCCCCCGGGACCGGTCAAACCTCCGGGTGCTGCCACAAACCGCAGGACCGGACAAAGCCCCGGAACCGGACAAACCCCTGGACTGGTTAAAACCCTGGGACTGTTCTAACCCCCAGGACTGGTCAAACCCCAGGGACAGGTCACCCCCCCAGGACTGGTCACACCCCCGGGACAGTTCACACCCCCGGGACAGGTCAAACACCCGGGACTGGTCAAACCCCCGGGACCGGTCAAACCCCCGCGACCGGTCAAACCCCCGGGACAAGTCAAACCTCCAGGACTGGTCAACCTTCCGGCGCTGGTAAAACCGCTGGACTGGTCAAAACCCCGGGACTGGTCTAACCCCCAGGACTGTTCAAACCCCCGGGACTGGTCACCCACCCGGGACTGGTCAAACCCCCGGGACCGGTCAAACCCCCAGGACTGGTCAAACCCCCGGGACCGGTCAAACCCCCAGGACTGGTCAATCCCCCGGGACTGGTCAATCCCCTGGGACTGGTCAAACCCCCGGGATTGGTCAATCCCCCGGGACTGGTCAAAACTCCGGGACCAGTCAAACCCCCAGAACCTGTCAAACCCCCGGGGCCGGTCAAACCCCCGGGACCGTTCAAAACCCCGGGACTGGTCAAACCTCCAGGACTGGTCAAACCCCCGGGACAGGTCAAGCCCCCGGGATCGGTCTAACCCCCGGGACTGGTCAAACCTCCGGGACAGGTCAAACCCCTGGGACTGGTCAAACCCCCGGGACCGGTCAAAACCCCCGGAAAGGTCAAACACCCGGGACCAGTCAAAACCCCGGAACCGGACAATCCCCCGGGACTGGTCAAACCCCCGGGACTGGTCAAAACCCCCGGGACTGGTGAAAATCCCCGGGACTGTTCAATCCCCTGGGTCTGGTCAAACCCCCGGGACTGGTCAAACCCCCAGGACTGGTCAAAACCCCGTGACCGGTCACACCTCCAGGACAGGTCAGATCCCCGGAACTGGTCAAACCCCCGGGACTGGTCACACCCCCGGGACTGGTCAATCCCCCGGGACTGTTCAAACCCCCGGGACTGGTCAAACCCACCGGGACAGGTCAAACCGCCGGGACTGGTCAACCCCCCGGGACTGGTCAAAGCCCCCGGGACAGGTCAAACCACCGGGACTGGTCAAACCCCCGGGACAGGTCAGACCCCCGGGACTGGTCAAACCCCCGGGACTGGTCACACCCCCGGGACTGGTCAAACCCCCGGGGACTGGTCACCCCCGGGACTGGTCATACCCCCGGGACTTGTCACCCCCCCAGGACTGGTCAAACCCCCCGGGACTGGTCAAACCCCCGGGACTGGTCAAACCCACGGGACTGGTTAATCCCCCGGGACTGTTCAAACACCCGGGACTGGTCAAACCCCCCTGGACAGGTCAAACCGCCGGGACTGGTCAAACCCCCGGGACTGGTCAATCCCCTGGGACTGGTCAAACCCCCAGGACATGTCAAAACCCCGGGACCGGTCAAACCCCCGCGACCGGTCAAACCCCCGGGACTGGTCACACCCCCGGGACAGGTCACACAACCGAGACAGGTCACACTCCCGGGACTGGTCAAACCCCCGGGACTGGTCAATCCCCTGGGACAGGTCAAACCACCGGGACTGGTCAATCCCCTGGGACCGATCACAACCCCGGGACTGGTCAAACCCCCGGGTCTGGTCAAAACCCCGGGACCGGTCAAACCCACGGGAACGGTCAAACCCCCGGGACTGGTCACACCCCCAGGACAGGTCAAACCCCCGGGACCGGTCAAAACCCCGGGGCAGGACATACCCCTGGGACTGGTCAAAACCTCAGGACAGGTCAAACGCCCGGGACAGGTTAAATCCCCCGGGACAGGTCAAGCCCCCGGGAACGGTCACACCCCCGGGACTGGTCACACCCCCGGAACTGGTCAAAGCCCCGGGACTGGTCAAACCCCCGGGACCGGTCAAACCCCCAGGACTGGTCACACCCCCGGGACTGGTCAAACCCCCCATGACCCGTCAAACCTCCAGGAACGATCAATCCCCCGGGACCGGGCAAACTCCCGGAAAGGTCAAACACCCGGCACCGGTCAAACACCCGGAACTGGTCAAACCCCCCAGGACCCGTCAAACCCCCGGGACTGGTCACTCCCCCGGGACTGGTCAAACCCCCCAGGAGCCGTCAAACCTCCGGGACCGGTGACAACCCCGGGACCGGTCAAACACCCGGGACTGTTCAAACCCCCCAGGACCCGTCAAACCCCCGGGACTGGTCACACCCCAGGGACTGGTCAAATCCCCCAGGACCCGACAAACCTCCGGGACTGGTCAATCCCCCGGGACTGGTCACACCCCTGGGACTGGTCACACCCCCGGGACCGGTCAAACCCCCGGGACAGGTCAATCCTCTGGGAGTGGTCAAACCCCCGGGACTGGTCAATCCCCTGGGACAGGTCAAACCCCCCGGGACCGGTCACAACCCCGGGACTGGTCAAACCCCCGGGTCTGGTCAAACCCCCGGTGACTGGTCGAACCCCCGGGACCGGTCAAACCGCCGGCACCGGTCAAACTCCCGGGACTGGTGATACCCCCCGGGAACGGTCAAACCCCCGGGACTGGTCAAACCCCAGGGATTGGTCAAACCCCCCGGGACTGGTCAATCCCCTGGTACTGGTCAAACCCACGGGAATGGTCACACCCCCCGGGACTGGTCAAACCCTCGGGACCGGTCAAACCCCCGGGACTGGTCAATACCCTGGGACTGGTCAAACCCCCCAGGATTGGTCAATCCCCTGGGACTGGTCAAAACCCCGGGACTGGTCAATCCCCCGGGACTGGTCAAACCTCCCGGACCGGTCAAACCACCAGAACCTGTCAAACCCCCGGGACCGGTCAAACCCCCGGGACCATTCAAACCCCCGGGAATGGTCAAACCCCCAGGACTGGTCAAACCCCCGGGACCGGTCAAATACCCGGGACTGGTCAAACCCCCGGGACAGGTCAAACCCACGGGACTGGTCAAAACCCCCGGGACTGGTCAATATCCTCGGGACTGGTCAATCCCCTTGGTCTGGTCAAACACTCAGGACAGGTCAAACCCCCGGGATTGGTCAATCGCCTGGGACTGGTCAAACCCCCGGGACTGGTAAAACCCTCAGGACTGGTCAAATCCCCGTGACCGGTCACACCCCCGGGACAGGTCAGACCCCCGGGACAGGTCAAACCCCCGGGACTTGTCACCCCCCCCGGGACTGTTCAAACCCCCGGGACTGGTCAATCCCACGGGACTGTTCAAACCCCGGGACTGGTCAAACCCCCGGGACTGGTCAATCCCACGGGACTGTTCAAACCTCTGGGACAGGTCAAATCGCCGGGACTGGTCAAACCTACGGGACTGGTCAATCCCCTGGGACTGGTCACACCGCCGGGACTGGTCAGATCCCCCAGGACCCGACAAACCCCCGGGACTGGTCACACCCCCGGGACCGGTCAAATCCCCGGGCCTGGTCAATCCTCTGGGACTGGTCAAACCCCCGGGACTGGTCAATCCCCTGGGACAGGTCAAACCCCCGGGTCTGGTCGAACCCCCGGGGACTGGTCAAAACCCCGGGACCGGTCAAACCCCCGGGACCGGTCAATCCCCCGGGACCGGTCAATCCCCCGGGACTGGTCATACCCCCCGGGACCGGTCAAGCCCCCGGGACTGGTCAAACCCCCGGGACTGGTCAAACCCCCGGGACTGGTCAATCCCCTGGTACTGTTCAAACCCCCGGGAATGGTCACACCCCCCGGGACTGGTCAAACCCCCGGGACTGGTCAAACCCCCGGGACTGGTCAATTCCCAGGGACTGGTCAAACCCCCCGGGACTGGTCAATCCCCTGTGACTGGTCAAACCCCCGGGACTGGTCAATCCCCCGGGACCAGTCAAACCCCCAGAACCTGTCAAAGTCCCGGGACCGGTCAAACCCCCGGGACCTGTCAAAACCCCGGGACTGGTCAAACCCCCAGGACTGGTCAAACCCACGGGACAGGTCAAATCCCGGGATCGGTCAATCCCCCGGGACTTGTCAAACCCCCGGGACATGTCAAACCCCTGGGACTGGTCAAACCCCCGGGACCGGTCAAAACCCCGGTACTGGTCAAACACCCGGCACCGGTCAAAACCCCGGGAAAGCTCAAACACCTGGGACCAGTCAAACCCCTGGGTCCGGACAAACCCCCGGGACTGGTCCAACCCCCGGGACTGGTCAAACCCCCGGGACTTGTCACCCCCCCGGGACTGGTCAAAACCCCCGGGACTGGTCAAACCCCCGGGACTGGTCAAACCCCCGGGACTGGTCAATCCCCCGGGACTGTTCAAACCCCCGGGACTGGTCAAACCCCCCGGGACAGCTCAAACTGCCGGGACTGGTCAAACCCCCGGGACTGGTAAATCCCCTGGGACTGGTCAAGCCCCTGGGACTGGTCATAACCCCGGGACCGGTCAAACCCACGGGAACGGTCAAACCACCGGGACTGGTCACACCCCCGGGACAGGTCACAAACCCGGGACAGATCACACCCCCGGGACCGGTCAAACCCCCAGGACAGGTCAAACCCCCGGGACCGGTCAAAACCCCGGGGCAGGTCAAACCCCTGGGACTGGTCAAAACCCCGGGACAGGTCACACCCCCGGGACTGGTCAAACACCCGGGACTGGACAAACCCCCGGGACCGGTCACAACCCCAGGACAGGTCAAACGCCCGGGACAGGTTAAATCCCCCGGGACAGATCACACCCCCGGGACCGGTCAAACCCCCGGGACTGGTCAAACCCCCCGGGACTGGTCAAACCCCCGGGACTGGTCAAACCCCCGGGACTGTTCAAACCCCCGCGTCTGGTCAAACCCCCCGGGACAGGTCAAACCGCCGGGACTGGTCAAACCCCCGGGACTGGTCAATCCCCTGGGACTGGTCAAACCCCCAGGACATGTCAAAACCCCGGGACCGGTCAAACCCCCGGGACTGGTCAAAATCCCCGGGACTGGTCAATCCCCTGGGTCTGGTCAAACACCCAGGACAGGTCAAACCCCCGGGATTGGTCACACCCCCGGGACAGGTCACACAACCGAGACAGGTCACACAACCGAGACAGGTCACACCCCCGGGACTGGTCAATCCCCCGGGACTGGTCACACCACTGGGACTGGTCACACCCCCGGGACTGGTCAAACCCCCGGGACAGGTCAATCCTCTAGCACTGGTCAAACCCCCGGGACTGGTCAATCCCCTGGGACCGGTCACAACCCCAGGACTGGTCAAACCCCGGGGTCTGGTCAAACCCCCAGGGACTGGTCAAACCCCCGGGACTGGTCAAACCCCCGGGACCGGTCAAACCCCCGGGACTGGTCATAACCCCCGGGACTGGTCAAACCCCCAGGTCCGGTCAAACCCCCGGGACTGGTCAAACCCACGGGACTGGTCAAAACCCCCGGGACTGGTCAAAATCCCTGGGACTGGTCAATCCCCTGGGTCTGGTCAAACACCCAGGACAGGTCAAACCCCCGGGATTGGTCAATCCCCTGGGACTGGTCAAACCCCCGCGACTTTTCAATCCCCTGGTACTGGTCAAACCCCCCGGGACTGGTCAAAACCCCGGGACCGGTCAAACCCCCGGGACCGGTCAAACGCCCGGGACTGGTCACAACCCCGGGAAGGTCACACCCCGGGACAGGTCACGCCCCCGGGACCGGTCAAACCCCCAGGACAAGTCAAACCCCTGGGACCGGTCAAAACCCCGGGACAGGTCAAACCCCTGGGATTGGTCAAACCCCCGGGACAGGTCACACTCCCGGGACTGGTCAAACCCCCGGGACTGCTCAAACCCCTGGGACCGGTCACAACCACAGGACAGGTCAAACCCCCGGGATAGGTTAAACCCCCCGGGACAGGTCATACCCCCGAGACCGGTCACACCCCCGGGACTGCTCAAAACCCCGGGACCGGTAAAATCCCCGGGACAGGTCAAACCCCCGGGTCCGGTCAAACCCCCGGGCCTGGTCAAACCCCCAGGACTGGTCAAACCCCGGGACCGGTCAAACCCCCGGGACCGGTCAAACCCCCTGGACAGGTCAAACCCCCGGGACAGGTCAAACCCCTGGGACTGGTTAAACCCCCGGGACCGGTCAAACCCCCGGAACTGGTCAAACCCGCGGGACCGGTAACAACCCCAGGGACTCGTCAATCCCCCAAGACTGGTCAAACCCGCGGGACCGGTCAAACCCCCGGGACCGGTCAAAACCCCGGGACTGGTCAACCCCGGGACTGGTCAAACCCCCGGGACTGGTCAAAACCCCCGGGACTGTTAAATCCCCGGGACTGGTCAAACCCCGGGACTGGTCAAACCCCCGGAACCGGTCAAAGCCTCAGGACAGGTCAAACCCCCGGGACTGGTCACCCCGGGACTGGTCAAAAACCCGGGACTGGTCACACTTCCGGGACTGGTCAAACCCCCCGGGACTGGTCAAACACGGGGGCTGGTCAAACCCCGGGAATTTTCAATCCCCTGGGACTGGTCAAACCCCCGGGACTGGTCACACCCCCAGGTCCGGTCAAACCCCCAGGACAGGTCAAACCCCCGGGACCGGTCAAACCCCCGGGACAGGTCAAACCCCTGGGACAGGTCAAACCCCCGGGACAGGTCACAGTCCCGGGACTGGTCAAACCCCCGGGACCGGTCAAACCCCCGGGACCGGTGAAACCCCCGGGTCCGGTCAAACGCACGGGACCGGTCAAACCCCCGGGACAGGTCAAACCCCCGGGACAGGTCAAACCCCTGGGACTGGTCAAACCCCCGGGACCGGTCAAAGCACCGGGACCGGTAACAACCCCCGGGACAGGTCAATCCCCCCGGGAATGGTCAAACCCCCAGGACCGGTCAAACCCCCGGAACCGGTCAAACCCCCGGGACCGGTCAAACCCCCGGGTCCGGTCAAACCACCGGGCCTGGTCAAACCCCCAGGACTGGTCAAACCCCCGGGACCGGTCAAACCCCCGGGACCGGTCAAACCCCCGGGTCCGGTCAAACCCCCGGGCCTGGTCAAACCCCCAGGACTGGTCAAACCCCCGGGACCGGTCAAACCCACGGGACCGGTCAAACCCCCTGGACAGGTCAAACCCCCGGGACAGGTCAAACCCCTGGGATTGGTCAAACCCCCGGGACTGGTCAAACCCCCGGAACTGGTCAAACCCGCGGGACCGGTAACAACCCCAGGGACTCGTCAATCCCCCAAGACTGGTCAAACTCGCGGGACCGGTCAAACCCCCGGGACCGGTCAAACCCCCGGGACTGGTCAAACCCCGGGACTGGTCAAACCCCCGGGACTGGTCAAAACCCCCGGGACTGTTAAATCCCCGGGACTGGTCAAACCCCGGGACTGGTCAAACCCCCGGGACCGGTCAAACCCCCAGGACAGGTCAAACCCCCGGGACTGGTCACCCCCGGGACTGGTCAAAAACCCGGGACTGGTCACACTTCCGGGACTGGTCAAACCCCCCGGGACTGGTGAAACACGGGGGCTGGTCAAACCCCGGGACTTTTCAATCCCCTGGGACTGGTCAAACCCCCGGGACTGGTCACACTCCCAGGTCCGGTCAAACCCCCAGGACAGGTCAAACCCCCGGGACCGGTCAAATCCCCGGGACAGGTCAAACGCCCGGGACAGGTCAAACCCCCGGGACCGGTCAAACCCCCGGGACAGGTCAAACCCCTGGGACAGGTCAAACCCCCGGGACAGGTCACAGCCCCGGGACTTGTCAAACCCCCGGAACTGTTCAAACCCCCTGGACAGGTCAAACCCCCGGCACAGGTCAAACCCCTGGGACTGGTCAAACCCCCGGGACCGGTCAAATCACCGGGACCGGTAACAACCCCCGGGACAGGTCAATCCCCCCGGGAATGGTCAAACCCCCGGGACCGGTCAAAACCCCGGAACCGGTCAAACCCCCGGGACCGGTCAAACCCCCGGGTCCGGTCAAACCCCCGGGCCTGGTCAAACCCCCAGGACTGGTCAAACCCCCGGGACCGGTCAAACCCCCGGGACCGGTCAAACCCCCGGGTCCGGTCAAACCCCCGGGCCTGGTCAAACCCCCAGGACTGGTCAAACCCCCGGGACTGGTCAAACCCATGGGACCGGTCAAACCCCCTGGACAGGTCAAACCCCCGGGACAGGTCAAATCCCTGGGACTGGTCAAACCCCCGGGACCGGTCAAACACCCGGAACTGGTCAAACCCGCGGGACCGGTAACAACCCCAGGGACTCGTCAATCCCCCAAGACTGGTCAAACCCGCGGGACCCGTCAAACCCCCGGGACCGGTCAATCCCTCGGGACCGGTCATATCCCCGGGTCCGGTCAAACCACCGGGCCTGGTCAAACCCCCAGGACTGGTCAAACCCCCCAGGACCCGTCAAACCTCCGGGACTGGTCAATCACCCGGGACTGGTCACACCCCCGGGAGTGGTCACACCCCCGGGACCGGTCAAACCCCCGGGAATGGTCAATCCCCTGGGACTGGTCAAACCCCTGGGACTGGTCAATCCCCTGGAACTGGTCAAACCACCGAGACTGGTCAATCCCCTGGGACCGGTCACACCCCCGGGACTGGTCAAACCCCCAGGACAGGTCACAACCCCGGGACCGTTCAAACACCCGGGACCGGTCAAACCACCGGGTCCGGTCAAAGCACCGGGACCGGTAACAACCCCCGGGTCCGGTCAAACCCCCGGGCCTGGTCAATCCCCCCGGGACTGGTCAAACCCCCGGGACCGGTCAAACCCCCGGGCCCGGTCAAACCCCCGGGCCTGGTGAAACCCCCAGGACTGGTCAAACCCCCGGGACCGGTCAAACCCCCGGGACCGGTCAAACCCCCGGGTCCGGTCAAACCCCCGGGCCTGGTCAAACCCCCAGGACTGGTCAAACCCCCGGGACCGGTCAAACCCACGGGACCGGTCAAACCCCCTGGACATGTCAAACCCCCGGGACAGGTCAAACCCCTGGGACTGGTCAAACCCCTGGGACCGGTCAAACCCCCGGAACTGGTCAAACCAGCGGGACCGGTAACAACCCCAGGGACTCGTCAATCCCCCAAGACTGGTCAAACCCGCTGGGACCGGTCAAACCCCCGGGACCGGTCAAACCCCCAGGACAGGTCAAACCCCCGGGACTGGTCACCCCGGGACTGGTCAAAAACCCGGGACTGGTCACACTTCCGGGACTGGTCAAACACGGGGGCTTATCAAACCCCGGGACTTTTCAATCCCCTGGGACTGGTCAAACCCCCGGGACTGGTCACACCCCCAGGTCCGACAAACCCCCAGGACAGGTCAAACCCCCGGGACCGGTCAAACCCCCGTGACAGGTCAAACCCCTGGGACAGGTCAAACCCCCGGGACAGGTCACAGCCCCGGGACTGGTCAAACCCCCGGGACCGGTCAAACCCCCGGGACCGGTCAAACCCCCGGGTCCGGTCAAACCCACGGGACCGGTCAAACCCCCTGGACAGGTCAAACCCCCGGGACAGGTCAATCCCCCCGGGAATGGTCAAACCCCCGGGACCGGTCAAACCCCCGGAACCGGTCAAACCCCCGGGACCGGACAAACCCCCGGGTCCGATCAAACCCCCGGGCCTGGTCAAACCCTCAAGACTGGTCAAACCCCCGGGACCGGTCAAACCCCCGGGACCGGTCAAACCCCCGGGTCCGGTCAAACCCCCGGGCCTGGTCAAACCCCCAGGACTGGTCAAACCCCCGGGACCGGTCAAACCCACGGGACGGGTCACAACCCCAGGACAGGGCAAACCCCCGGGACAGGTTAAACCCCCCGGGACAGGTCAAACCCCCGGGACCGGTCACACCCCCGCGACTGGTCAAACCCCCCAGGACCCGTCAAACGTCCAGGACCGATCAATCCCCGGGACCGGTCAAACCCCCGGGACCGGTCAAACACCCGGGACTGGTCAAACCCCCCAGGACCCGTCAAACCTCCGGGACTGGTCAATCCCCCGGGAATGGTAATACCCCCAGGACTGGTCACACCGCCGGGACTGGTCAAACCCCCCAGGACCCGTCAAACCTCCGGGACTGGTCAATCCCCCGGGACTGGTCACACCCCCGGGACTGGTCACACCCCCGGGACTGGTCAAACCCCCGGGACTGGTGAAACCCCCGGGACTGGTCAATCCCCTGGGACTGGTCAAACCACCGGGACTGGTCAATCCCCCGGTACTGGTCACACCCCCCGGGACCGGTCAAACCCCCGGAACTGGTCAAACCCCCGGGACTGGTCAATCCCCTGGGACTGGTCAAACCCCCAGGACTGGTCAAACCCCCGGGACCGGTCAAACCCCTGGACCGGTCAGACCCCCGGGACATGTCAAACCCCCGGGGCAGGTCAAACCCCTGGGACTGGTCAAACCCCCGGGACCTTTCAATCCCCTGGGACTGGTCAAACCCCCGGGACTGGTCAAACCACCGGGACAGGTCAAACTCCCGGGACCGGTCAAACCCCCCGGACTGGTTATAACCCCGGGAAAGGTCACACACCCGGGACAGGTCACGCCACCGGGACCGGTCAAACCCCCAGGAAAGGTCAAACCCCCGGGACCGGTCAAAACCCCGGGACAGGTCAAACCCCTGGGACTGGTCAAACACCCGGGGCAGGTCACACCCCTGGGAAAGGTCAAACCCCCAGGACTAGTCAAACCCCCGGGACAGGTCAAACCCCCGGGACTGGTCAAACCCCCGGGACCAGTAAAATCCCCAGGACTGGTCACACCCCCGGAACCGGTCAAACAACCGGGACTGGTCAAACCCCCCAGGACCTGTCAAACCCCCGGGACTGGTCACACCCCCGGGACTGGTCAAACACCCCCAGGACCCGTCAAATATCCGGGACTGGTCAATCCCCCGGGACTGGTCACACCCCCGGGAATGGTCAATCCCCTGGGACCGGTCACACCCCCGGGACTGGTCAAACCCCCGGGACTGGTTAATCCCCTGGGACCGGTCACACCCCCGGGACTGGTCAAACCTCCAGGACAGGTCACAACCCCGGGACCAGTCAAACACCCAGGACCAGTAAAACCACCGGGACCGGTCAAAGCCCCAGGACCGGTCAAAGCCCTGGGACCGGTCAAACCCCCGGGACCGGTCAAACCCCCGGGACCGGGCAAACCCCCGGGGCTGGTCAAACCCCCGGGACTGGTCAAACCCCCGGGACCGGTCAATCCGCTGGGACCGGTCAAACCCCCGGGACCGGTCAAATCCCCGGAACCGGTCAAACCCCCGGGACCAGTCAATCCCCCGGGACTGGTCAAATCCCCGGGACTGGTCAAACCCTCGGGACCGGTCAAACCCCCGGGACCGGTCAAACCCTCGGGACCGGTCAAATCCCCGGAACCGGTCAAACCCCCGGGAGCAGTCAATCCCCCGGGACTGGTCAAATCCCCGGGACTGGTCAAACCCTCGGGACCGGTCAAACCCCCGGGACCGGTCAAACCCTCGGGACCGGTCAAACCCCCGGGACCGGTCAAACCCCCGGGACTGGTCACACCCCCCGGTACCGGTCAAACCCCCGGGACTGGTCAAACCCCCGGGACTGGTCAATCCCCCGGGATTGGTCAAACCCCCGGGACTGGTCAAACCCCTGGGACCGGTCAAATCCCGGGACCGGTCGAACCCCCAGGACTGGTCAATCCCCTGGGACTGGTCAAACCCCCGGGACCGGTCAAACCCCCGGGACCGGTAAATCCCCCGGGACTGGTCAAACCCCCGGAGCTGGTCAAACCCTGGGACCGGTCAAACTCCCGGGACCGGTCAATCTCTCGGGACCAGTCAAAGTCCCAGAACCATTCAAACCCCCGGGGATCGGTCACACCCCCCGGGACAGGTCAAATCCCCTGGTCCATGATCGGACACACCGCTAGATCAGACGCCCCATTCAACCCAGTTTCATCCATCCGACCGACCTGGTCCTGCTCCGGAGTCCCTCCACCCCGTCCGACTGGAAGCCCGACTGTCAATCAGGCTGACTTCCGGGGTGGGGAACCAATCAAGGAGAAAGGACGTATGCTGTGGAGTTAAGACACCCCAACGTCCGGGAATAGTTGGACTTCCTGGTATCCTGTCTGATATTCCACATACACCCCGTACCTACCGGCCATCGTACATAACCCGCCTCTCTTAATATCCAGGCGGAAGTATATGAGCAAATGCAAAATACGGAGACTGCTTTAATTCTGATATGAAAATAAGAACATAAGAAATAGGAGCAGGAGTAGGCCATTTGGCCCTTCTAGCCTGCTGCACCATTCAATGAGATCATGGCTGATCTTCTGCCTCAATTCCATTCAACTGCCTTATCGCCATACCCCTTGATGCCCTTACTAGTCAGAAATCTATCGACCTGTTTTGAATATACCCAATGACTGAGCATCCACATCCTCTGGGGTAGAGAATTCGAAAGATTTACCACCCTCTGTGTGAAGAAATTTCTTCTTATCCTTGTCCTGAATGGCCTACCCTTTATCCAAAGGCTGTGGCCCCCGGTTCTAGACTCCCCAGCCAACGGAAACATTCTCCCAGCACAAACCCTATCAAGCCCTGTAATAATTTTGTATGCTTCAATGAGAACGCCTCTCATTCTTCTGAATTCAAGAGAATACAGGCCTAGTTTACTCAATCTCTTCTCATACGACAGAACCGTCATCCCAGGAATAAATTTCGTGAACCTTCGTTGAACTCCCTCTATGGCAAGTATATCCTTCCTTATGTAAGGAGACCACAATTGTACACAGTACTCCAGGTGTAGTCTCACCAAGGCCCTATAGAATTGGAGGAAGACTTCTTTACTCCTGTACGCAAGTATCCTCTTGTAATGAAGGCCAGCATACCATTTGCCTTCCTAATTGCTTGCTGCACCTGCACATTCACTTCCAGTGACTCATGTACAAGAACACCCAGGTACCTTTGAGCATCTGCATTCCCCAATCTTTCACCATTCAGGAAATACTCTGCCTTTCCGTTTTTTCGACCAAACTGGATAACTGAAACATTTATCCTGATTATAATCCATCTGCTATGTTCTCGCCCACTCACTGAGCCAGTCGACATCCTCTTCGCAACTGACACTGCCACCTAGCTTCGTTTCATCAGTAAATTTGGAAAAATTACATTTAGTCGCATCATCCAAATCATTGATATAGATTGTGAATAGCTGGGGCCCAAGCACCGATCCTTGCGGTACCCCACCAGTCACAGCCTGCCATCCTGAAAAAGACTCATTTATCCCTACTCTGTTTCCTGTCTGTTAACCAATTCACAATCCATGCTAGTATATTACCCCCAATTCCAAGTGCCCTAATTTTTTCCACCAACCTCTTGTGTGGGACCTTATCGAAGGCCTTCTGAAAATCCAAATGCACCACATCTACCGGTTCTCCTTTGTCTACTCCACTAGTTACATCCTCAAAGAACTCCAATAGGTTTGTCAAACAGGCCTACCCTTTCATAAATCCATGTTGACTCTGCCCAATCTTACTATTAGTTTCTAAGTGCCCAGTTCTTGCATCCTTTATAATAGATTCCAGCATTTTTCCAACGACTGATGTGAGACTAGCAGGTCTGTAGTTCCCCTTTTCCCTCTCCCTCCTTTCTTAAAAAGCGGGGTTACATTTGCTATCCTCCAATCTGCAGGAACCATTCCAGAATCTATAGAATTTTGGAAGTTGACAACCAATGCGTACACTATCCCAATGGCCACCTCTTACAACACCCGAGGATGTAGGCCATCCGGTCCTTGAGATTTATCGACTTTTAGTCCCATTAATTTTGCTCGTACTGTTTTTTTACTAATAATAATTGCATTATGTTCTTAACATAAGAACATAAGAAATAGGAGCAGGAGTAGGCCAATCGGCCCCTCGAGCCTGCTCCGCCATTCAATAAGATCATGGCTGAACTGATCCTAACCGCCAATCTACTATCTATCACAGAACCATCTCCTGCATCTAACAGAATTGCACACATGAAATAGGAGCAGAATCAGGCTACACGGTCCCTGGGCCCGCTCCACTACCCACAGGGCCATGACCGGATCCGAACCTAGACTCATGTCCAAATTCCTGCCCGCTCCCCGTAACCCTCAATGCCCTTTACTTCTAGGAAACTGTCTATTTCTGTTTTAAATTTATTTAATGATGTAGCTTCTACAGCTTTTTGTGGCAGCATATTCCATGGACCTACCACCCTCTGAGTGAAGTAGTTCCTCCTCATCTCAGTTTTGAAAGAGCAGCCCATTATTCTAAGACTGTGTCCCCTAGTTCTAGTCTCACCCGTCATCGGGAACATCCTCCCCGCATCCACCCGATCCAACACCTTCACAATCTTATATGTTTCAATAAGATCGCCTCTCATTCTTCTGAACTCCAATGAGTAGAGTCCCAATCTACCCAACCTCTCCTCATATGACCACCCCCTCATCCCCGGGATTAACCGAGTGAACCTTTTTTGCACTGCCTCGAGAGCAAGGATGTCTTTCCTTAAGTAAGGACACCAAAACTGTATGCAGTATTCCAGGTGCGGTCTCACCAATACCTTGTACAACTGAAGCAATACCTCCCTATTTTTATATTCTATCCCCCTAGCAATGAAAGCCAACATTCCATTTGCCTTCTTAATCACTTGCTGCACCTGCATACTAACCTTTTGAGTTTCGTGCACCAGGACCCCCAGATCCCTTTGCACTTCAGTACTCTCCAGTTTCTTGCCATTAAGATAATAAATTGCTCTAGGATGTTTCCTGCCAAAGTGCATCACCTCACACTTTCCAGTGTTGTATTCCATCTGCCAAATCTCTGCCCACTTACTTAGCCTGTCTATGTCCCCTTGCAGGTTTTTTATGTCCTCCTCACTCACTACTTTCCCTCCCATCTTTGTATCATCTGCAAATTTTGATATGTTACACTCGGTCCCTTCCTCCAAATCGTTAATATAGATTGTAAAGAGTTGGGGACCCAGCACTGACCCCTGTGGAACACCACTAGTTACTGATTGCCAGTCTGAGAATGAACCATTTATCCCAACTCTTTGCTTTCTGTTAGATAGCCAATCCTCTATCCATGCCAGAATATTACCCCCAATCCCGTGATTTTTTACCTTAAGCAATAATCTTTTGTGTGGCACCTTGTCAAATGCCTTTTGGAAGTCGAAATACACTACGTCCACTGGTTCCCCTTTATCCACTCTATATGTTGCTTCTTCATTCTCGCCACACCCTTGGTTTTCTTGTATTTCTGGGAGGTTTTTTGTGTCTTCCTCCGTGAAGACATAAACAAAGTATTTATTTAATTACTCGGATATTTCCTCATTCCCCATTATAAATGATCCTATCTCTGAGTGTAAAGGACCTACATTTACCTTCACCAGTCTTTTCCTTTTCACATACCTATAGATGCTTTTACAATCCGTTTTTATATCTTTAGCTAATTTGTGCTCTTATTCCATTTTCCCATTCTTTATCCATTTCTTGGTCCCCCTTTGCTGATTTCTGAAAGATCCCAATCCTCAGGCTGACTGTGTTTTCTGGCAACTTTATAAGCTTCCTCCTTTTACTTAATACTAGCTTTAATTTATTAAAAAAGACAATGCTGAAAACACTCAGCGGGTCAGGCAGCATCTGTGCAGAGAGAAACAGAGTTAACATTTCAGGCCGATGACCTTTCATCCGAACTGGACGATTCCAGATATTATCAGTATTAAAGCAATGATAGAGTCACAGAAATGTGCTTATGCATAAGGATAGAAAACATTGGAATCTCTGTGATTGGTTGGAGGGCAGGAGTGATTCAATGACTAAAGGGATGATGGTGCAAGGCGAATGGTAGAATTAAAGAAACAGAAGATGGGTCTAGATGAGGTGTAAATGGTTACAGCAGAATAACAAGGGGGAGGGGTAGTAGGGCACATGTGGCAGAGAAAGTTGGGTAGACCCCAGGTGTTTGGGCCAGCCCGCTGACCGTGTACCGGGATCGCCACCCCAAGCCCCAGCCCAAACCTCCTCCACTCCCAGTGGCTCTGGTGGAGCCATCCTCCATTACCAGCACATGTCGTCCGAGAAAACGGGAGCGGAGGTTATGATCTGAAGTTTTTAAACTTAGTGTTGAATCCGGCAGGCAATAAAATGCAGAATCTAAAAATAAGGTGCTGTTCCTCATTGAGTTTAAAATGGGAACAGTGCAGGAGGCCGAGAACAGAGACTTCAGAGTGGGAGTGTGATGTAGAATTAAAGTGGAAAGTGACCTGAAGCTCTGGATCACACTTGTGCACTGAACGGAGGCGTTCAGCAAAGCAATCACCCAATCTGTGCTTAGTCCACCCAATGTACAGGAGACTGGATCGTGGGCAGCGAGTATGATATATTAAATTGGTGGAAGTACAAGTAAATTAATCTTTCACGTGGATGGAATGTTTGGGGCCTTGGCTGGTGGGATGGAAAGATGGGAAAGGGCAGCTGTTGCATCTCCTGCGCTTGCATAGGAAGGTGCCGGGGAAGGGGAGCAGATGTTAGTGGTGATGGAAGAGTGGACCAGGGTGTTGCGAGGGCCGGGAGGATGGGAGTGCAGGGGAAGATATGTTTGTTGTTGGCCTTAGCTGGACATGATGGAAATGGCAGAGGATGATCCATTGAATGTGAAGGCTGGTGCAGTGGAAGCTGAGGACAAGGGGTGATGGGAGCAATGCAGATTGACACGGTCGAGGGCCCTGTCATTCACAATGGAGGTGAGTACTCGGCTGAGGAAATATGAAGACATTTCGGAAGCACTGGTGTGAAAGGTGGCATCGTCAGAACATATGCAACGGTGGCGGAGAAACTTTGAGAATAGAATATAGCCCTTCCAGGAAGCCGGGTGGGAGGAAGTCTACTCAAGATTCCTGTGGGAGTTGATGGGATTATAGTAGATATTGGTGGATGGCCTAGACCCTGAAATGAAGATCGAGAAGTCGAGGAACGGAATGGAAGATCACTGTGGTTCACCAATTAAATGTTATTCCTGTATTTAAAATGGAAGATAGAACAATTCCATGGATCTACAGACCAGTTAGCATAACGTCGATGGTCGGAAAGTTAATGGAATCCTTACTCAAAGATGTAACAGAAAATCATCTAGAAACACAAAATATAATAACGAGTATTCAGCAGGTTTACCAAAAGGAAATCATAGAATGGTTATAGCACAGAAGGAGGCCATTCGGCCTGTCGAGCCCGTGCTCACTCTCTGCACATGCACTGCAGCTAATCCCAATCCCTGCCCTTTCACCGTAGCCCTGCAATTCTTTTCCTTCAGGTACTTATCCCATTCCCTTTTGAAAGCCACGATTGAATCTGCCTGCACCACCCTTTCAGACAGTGCATTACAGATCATAACCCAACGCTGCCTTAAAAAGTTTTTCCTCATGTCACCTTTGGATCTTCAGCACATCACCTGAAACCTGTGCCCTCTGGTTCTTAACCGTTCTACCAATGGGAACAGCTTCTCTCTATCTACTCTGTCTACTCTGTCTAGAACCCTCATGATTTTGCTCACCTCTATCAAATCTCCTCTCAATCTTCCCTGCTCCACTGAGAACAACCCAAGCTTCTCTTAATATCTACATAACTGAAGTCCCTCATCCCTGGAAACATTCTTGTGAATCTTTTCTGCACCCTCTCTAAAGCCTTCATGCCCCTTCCTAAATTGCGGTGCCCAGAATTGGACACAATACTCCAGTTGTGGCCGAACCAATGTTTCATAAATGTTTATCATAACTTCTTTGCTTTTGAACTCTATGCCTCTATTTATGAAGCTAAGATTCCAGTAAGCATTTTTAACTGCTTTCTCAACTTGCCCTGCCACCTTCAACGATTTTTGTACATGTACCCCCGGGTCCATCTGTTCCTGCACCCCCTTTGGAATGTCTTGCTTGAGTAACCTTAGTGAATTATTTGAATAAGTATCAGAAAGATTAGATAAGGGTTATGCAGGAGATATATTTGATTTTTAAAGCCATTTGATAAGGTACCCCATAGCAGACTGAATGACAGAGCAAGTGGAGTTAGGAGACAAGCAGCAGAATGGACAGCAAGATAGCTGCAAGAACTGAAAATAGGGAGTAGTGGATAAAGCGATTTACTCAGATAGGTGGATGGTGAGAAGTGATGTTCCACAAGGATCGGCGTTGCAATCATTGTTGTTCACCATTTACATAAACGATATTGAATCGGGAAGCAGAAGAACAAATTCAAAATTTGCAGATGAATCCAAATTGGAAGTACAGTAACTACAGAGGAAGAATGCAACACAATACCTGCAGACATTAATAAACTTGCAGAAAGGGCGTTTAAATGGCAAATTAATTTCAATATAGCTAAGTGAGAGGTACTGCATTTTGCTAGGAAGAATAAGTTTCCCAAATACTCCTTGGAAATCAGAGTGGGAATGGGGTAGAGGGGCACTGATTAACAAATTATTTAAAGTAGCAACGCATGGGATATATCCTAGGATTCTTTGGGAGGCAAGGGAGGAGATTGCAGAGCCTCTGGCTTTGATCTTTGGGTCCTCACTGTCCACGGGAATGATGCCAGAGGACTGGAGAGTGGCGAATGTTGTTCCGCTCTTCAAGAAAGGAAATAGGAATGACCCTGGTAATTATAGGCCGGTTAGTCTTACTTCGGTGGTTGGTAAGATAATGGAAAAGTTCCTGAGGGATAGGATTTATGACCATTTGGAAAGGGGCAACTTAATCAGGGATAGTCAACACGGATTCGTGAAGGGTAAGTCTTGCCTAACAAATTTGATTGAATTCTTTGAGGAGGTAACTAAGTGTGTAGATGAAGGTAGAGCAGTTGATGTCGTATACATGGATTTTAGTAAGGCGTTTCATAAGGTTCCCCATGGTCGGCTCATGAAGAAAGAAAGGAGTTGTGGGATAGAGGGAAATTTGGCCGATTGGATAAGTAACTGGCTATCTCATAGAAGGCAGAGGGTGGTGGTGCATGGAGCATTTTCGGACTGGAGACCAGTTACCAGCGGTGTGCAACAGGAGTCGGTGCTGGGTCCTCTGCTGTTTGTGATTTTATCAATGACTTGGAGGAGGGGACTGAAGGGTGGATCAGTAAATTTGCTGATGACACCAAGATTGGTGGAGCAGTGGATGAGGTGATGGGCTGTTGTAGGCTGTAAAGAGACATTGATAGGATGCAGAGCTGGGCCGAAAAATGGCAGATGGAATTTAACCCTAATAAGTGCGAGTTGATTCATTTTGGTAGGGCAAATTTGAATAAGGATTACAGGGTCAACGGCAGGGTTCTGAGGAACGTGGAGGAACAGAGGGATCTGGGGGTTCATATCCACAGATCTCTGAAGGTTGCCACTCAAGTGGATAGAGCAGTAAAGAAGGCCTATGGTGTGTTGGCGTTTATTAACAGAGGTGTTGAGTTTAAGAACCGTGAGGTTATGCTGCAACTGTACAGGAACTTGGTGAGACCACATTTGGAATATTGTGTGCAGTTCTGGTCACCTCACTATAGGAAGGACGTGGAAGCATTGGAAAGAGTGCAAAGGAGATTTACCAGGATGCTGCCTGGTTTGGGGGGGGGGGGGGGCGGTCTTATGAGGAAAGATTGAGGGAGTTGGGGCTTTTCTCTTTAGAGCGGAGGAGGATGAGAGGCGACTTAATAGAGGTTTATAAGATGATGAGGGGGATAGATAGAGTGGATGTTCAGAAACTATTTCCTCGGGTAGAGGCAGCTGTTACAAGGGGGCATAACTATAAGGTGCATGGGGGGAGATATACACAGATACATAGATACATAGAAGATAGGAGCAGGAGTAGGCCATCCGGCCCTTCGAGCCTGCTCCGCCATTTAATGAGATCATGGCTGATCCTCCAATTCAGTATCCCGTCCCCGCCTTCTCTCCGTAACCCTTAACCCCTTTTGCCTGTAGAAATATCTCTAATTCCCTCTTAAATATATTTAATGAGCTGGCGTACACTGCCCTCTGTGGCAATGAGTTCCACAGGTTCACCACCCTTTGAGTGAAGAAATTCCCCCTCATTTCTGTCCTAAATGGTTTAGCCCTTATCCTTAAATTATGTCCTCTAGTTCTGTTCTCACCCGCCAAGGGAAACATTCCTTCTGCATCTAGTCTGTCTAGACCTGTCAGAATTTTATACACTTCTATGAGGTCCCCTCTCAATCTTCTAAACTCCAGTGTGTACATCCCTAAACTACATAGTCTCTCCTCATAGGTCAATCCCGCCATTCCTGGTATCAGCCTGGTGAATCGCCGCTGCACCCCCTCCATGGCAAGAACATCTTTCCTCAGATGAGGCGACCAAAACTGTACACAGTACTCGAGGTGTGGTCTCACCAGTGCCCTGTACAGCTGCAGCAAGGTATCCCTGTTCCTGTATTCCAACCCTTTTGCTATGAAGGCCAGCATACCGTTTGCCTTCTTGACCGCCTGTTGCACCTGCATGCTCGCCTTCAGTGACTGGTGTACAAGAACACCCAGGTCTCTCTGTACTTCCCCCTCTCCCAATTTATTGCTATTTAAATAATAATTTGCCCTCCCGTTCCTGCACCCAAGGTGGATAACTTCGCACTTGTCCACATTATAGTGCATCTGCCATTTATCCGCCCAATCACCCAGTCTGTCCAAATCGCTCTGGAGCTTCCTGGTCTCCTCCTCTGAGCCCACCCCCCCCCCCTCCAATTTAGTGTCGTCTGCAAATTTGGAAATGCTGCATCCGACTGCCTGATCCAGGTCATTAATGTAAATTGTGAACAGCTGGGGACCCAGGACAGATCCCTGTGGTACCCCACTTGTTACTGCCTGCCATTCAGAAAATGAGCCGTTTATTCCAACTCTCTGTTTTCTATCTGACAGCCAGTTCTCTATCCACGTCAATACTTTCCCCTTTATCCCATGAGCTTCAATTTTCCATGCTAATCTTTTATGTGGGACCTTATCGAAGGACTTTTGGAAGTCCAGGTACACCACATCTACTGGCTCTCCCCCATCTATTTTACCAGCTACTCCCTCAAAAAATTCCAATAGATTAGTCAAGCACGATTTACCCTTTGTAAATCCATGTTGACTCTGTCCTATCCTGTCCCCATTTGCTAAGTGCTCCGCTATTTCATCCTTAATGATGGACTCCAGCATTTTGCCCACAACTGATGTAAGGCTTACAGGTCTGTAATTACCTGCTTTTTCCCTACCCCCCTTTTTGAATAGTGGGGTAACGTTAGCTACCCTCCAATCCATGGGCACTGTTACCGAGTCTAATGAATTCTGAAAAATTATACTTAGTGCATCCGCTATCTCTAGGGCCACCTCCTTCAGTACCCTAGGATGCATGTTATCAGGCCCTGGGGATTTGTCCGCCTTCAATCCCTTTAGCTTCCTTAACACCATATCCTTAGAGATATTGATTTGCGTCAGTTCCTCCTTTGCCAATGTCCCTTTTTTTCCCGATATCCCAGGGAGGTTTTTTGTGTCTTCCTTCGTAAAGACTGACCCAAAGTAGGCATTTATTTGGACTGCCATTTCCTTATTTCCCGTTATATATTCCCCCGTATCTGACTGCAATGGACCAACTTTGGTTTTCACCAGTCTTTTCCTCTTGATATACTTATAAAAGCTTTTGGAGTTTATTTTTTATATTTTCCGCCAGCTTGCTTTTGTAAGCTATTTTGCCCCTCTTGATTAAGCCCATTGTCCTCCTTTGCTCTATCTTAAACTGTTCCCAATCTTCCGCTCTGGCGCTTTTTTTGGCTATTTTATACGCCCTATCTTTGGATTTTATGCTCTCTCTAATTTCCCCTGTTATCCACGGTTGAGTCACCTTTTTAGATTTCCTTTTATGCCAGATTGGTATAAACAATTTTTGCAATTTTGTCATTCTATCTTTAAATGCTTGCCATTGTTTATCTACCTCCAGTCCTCCCAGGAACGTTGTCCAATCAGACCTACTCAGTTCCCGTCTAATGGCATCATAATTCCCCTTGTTTAAATTCAGAACCTTAGTCTCTTAGTCAATTTCTTCGCTCTCCATTTCGAGTGAGAAATCGATCATGTTATGATCGCTCTGACCCAAGGGTCCCCGTACAACAAGATTGCTAATTAGTCCTTTCTCATTGCACAGTACCCAGTCCAATATAGCCTGTTCCCGAGTTGGTTCCTCGACATATTGATCCAGATAACCATCCCTTAAACACTCAAGGAATTCCTCCTCCTCATTATTTTTACTGATTAGGCTAGTCCAATCTATATGTAAGTTAAAGTCACCTATGATGACAGCTGTGCTCTTATTGCACGCTTCTCTAATTTCCCTCGTGATGCCCTCCCCAACCTCTATTTTACTATTTGGAGGCCTATATACCACTCCTATTAATGTTTTTCGCCCCTCGCTATTTCTTAGCTCCACCCATATAGATTCTGTATTAACTGAGTTAATATCCTTCCTTTCAATTGCATTTATCCCCTCTTTTACCAGCAATGCTACCCCTCCTCCCTTTCTTTTTTGTCGATCCTTCCTAAATACTGAATACCCCTGTATGTTAAGCTCCCAGCCCTGCTCACCCTGCAACCATATAGAAGGGCTGTCCGAGGTAGATTCTTTACTCAGAGAGTGGTTGGGATGTGGAATGGACTGCCTGCTGTGATAGTGGAGTCGGACACTTTAGGAACTTTCAAGCGGTTATTGGATAAGCACATGGAGCACACCAGAGTGATAGGGAGTGTGATAGCTTGATCTTGGTCTCGGACAATGCTCGGCACAACATCGAGGGCCGAAGGGCCTGTACTGTGCTGTACTGTTCTATGTATCTTCTATGTATGCATGTTAAAATGACCATAAACATGGAAACAAAGCACTGGGGTTCATTATTAGAAGAATAGAATCGTAAAGCAAAGAGGTTAGCTTAAACTTATATCGAACCTTGGTTATACCACACTGAGCGTACTGTGTGCAGTTCTGATCTCCATATTACATAAAGGATATTAAAGCTCTGGAGAAATTGTAATATTTTTACAAGGATGACACCAGAACTGAGACATTATAACCATCAGGAAAGATTGAACAGGCTGGGGCTCCTTTCTTTACAAAAGAGAAAGCTGAGGGGTGGCCTAATAGAGGCCTTTAAATTTTGAAGGGGTAACATAGGGTAGATGTTTATACTCGTGACGTGAGTGCAAAATTGGAGATTATCGATAAAAGAGAGTCACTAATAAATCCAATACGGAATTGAGGAGAAATGTCTTTACTCAGAGATTGGTTAGAATGTGGAACTCCCTGCAACTTGGAATACTTGAGGCGAATAGCAGAGATGCATTTAAGGGGAAGCGAGAGAAGTACACGAGGTAGAAAGCAGTAGAAGGTTATGCTGATCGGGTGAGATGAAGCGGGGTGGGAGGAGGCTCCTGTGGAGCATAAACACTGGCATAACCTAGTGTGGCCGAATGGCCTGTTTTGTGCTGTAAATTCTAAGGAGTTCTCCGTAACTTGAGTACAAATTAATCACATTCATCAGTTCATTTAATCATTGTGGATATTGAAGTGTTTTATTTATGGAGGCGTTGCCCTATATATTACATTATTATCAATTTATTAATGCTATTATTTACTGCCCTCGGGACTGATATGTGTATTATGAAAACCTGATATACATGTTCTTCAGTTATGCATGTCTCTCCTCGCAGGGACACACCTCACTGAGCTAAGGCCAGAGATCGTTGCAGGTTACCTGTGCAGAGACTCTGAATCAGAGGTAAGATCTGGTTCGTCAAAACCTCAATCAGTTACAGAAGTGGAATAATCAATAACCACAGCCCAATATTCATCCTGTCTAATGAGAGGGAGGAATTGAATGAAAGCAATTGTAGGGATATTGACGGGATTAAAGGCCGATAAATCCCCAAGGCCTGATAATCTACATCCTAGGGTACTTAAGGAATTGGCCGTAGAAATAGTATGAACATAACATAAGAAATAGGAGCAGGAGTGGGCAAATTGGCCCCTAGAGCCTGCTCCGCCATTCAATAAGATAATGGCTGATCTGATCCTAACCGCCAATCTGAAAAGTTTCGCAATTATCGCGATTCAAAATAACAAGAGAGAAGCAGATTCGTTTGATCAGTTTTATTAAACGAAATGCAGTCCTGATAATAAAGGACACAGAAGCCTGTAAAATGTCCGCCGCGCATCGTGGCAGAAGCTTCCAGAAATACAGTGGGCAGACAAGATGGCGTCGAATAAACATTCAGTATAAGATTGGATCATACTCGGTAAACACTGATAAAGACAGGATGCAACCCGTTTGCATTTGGAACAATAGCAAAGATATAAGTGCTGGAATCGTTTTCCAATGCACAGTAAGGACCATTGTACTCGGCAATTGAAGGCCCATTCAGACACATTAATACACAAATACCACCACGGCTCTACAATGAGAGAGACATTGACGGGTGATTAAGTCAGTATTCGGGGAGGCCCCAAAACCAGTAAGGGAGACGATTCATACACATCCTGGCTGGTTCAACAATGGGGAAGACATTAACGGATAGTTGGCCAGTTTCAGGTGCTACCGAAACCCGTTAAAGAAAAGAATCGCCCCATGCTGGGAGTTTTGTGCGCCAATATTACACAAAGGACAAACATTAAGATTTGAGCGGGAGGTAAGGGGAGACATCACTATAACTATAGAGAACAAATGTCCATCGGTCTCTTATCTCGCTGCTGACTGCTGAACTCTTATTGTCCCGGCTGGCTCTTATCTCTCGGCAGACCCTTGCTGAAGCTCTTCCTTAGGGCTGGACTCTGTGTTTCTCTGGTGTTTGTTGACTCTTGACTCTTAGCTGTACTGGTCGGTTATTCGAATGTTGGGTGGAGCTCAATCGGAACGAGCCGCCCCGACAAGAGCAAGTAACAGGGTACACCATCCCGAGTGTCGGTAAACGGTGTCTGGACCCGGAGGCCCAAAGAGACGAGACGAGAAGAAGACGAGCAGAATCCACGTGCCGCCACGGTCAGTAAACCCCGACCGAGCCCGAAAATATAAATAAAGAACTCTTCTTTGAGTTCTACCGACTACAGCCTGTATCGAGCACAGGAAGACTCTTCTTTGAATTTATCAAACGTTCCGAGTTCTGCCGAGTTCTTCATGACAACAGGGAGTCTGGCCTGCTTTTCGCAGCAGCGAAAGTAAACAAGTGGGGTGCAGAGACCCTTCCAAACACGTGACAGTCAGGCGCTGCAGCGAAACGAGCTGAGTGCCTCACTTTAAAAATCTCTGAAGTAACACGAGTGGTGAGCATGTTTTCCGATCCGACAAATCTAGACGTAGTGTAGGTATTGTTAAGGGAGGGTGGTTTTTAATAAGGTTAATGTATAATGTGTTCCCCTTTTTACGATGTGCCATGTGTTCTTCATTACCATAGACCAAGCTTTATGAATGTATGTATACTTGTACTCTCGTTGATTTGCGCCTATGACATGAACTTCATGATTTTAGACGCCATGCAATAAAGATTTCCATTTCGTACTATTCAACGGGGTCTATTTGAGTTTTCTCTGCATTACTGCTCCTTGCACCTAAGTCCAGTGTTAGAACCATAAGGGCGAGTGGGTCGAACCACTCACAGGTGCTTATTGCAAAAAGGCGAGCCGGAGACCAGAGCAAGCAATAGTATTAGGCAACGAAGGCCTAACCTCGCACCAGCACCGTCTGAGACACGCCCCCTTACAGAAAATGTCGACCGCGGCAGGACTCTGGCAGCAGGAGAGCAATGTTTTAGACCCTGGTTTGAATAGGCGAAATGTGACGGATGAAAGTGTAGCTGACTATGTGTTTGGGAAGGTTAACTTAACCAAAAAGTGGATAAGTGACCTACTGATGGATAAGCGTCCGCTAGACACCGCCATCAAATGGACAGGCAGTAACGATCATAAGAAGTCGGTAGAGAAAGCGGTCTGGCTGATGTGCTACAAGAAGCAAGTCCAACTTTCGGACCAGGTCATTGCAGCACAGGCAGCTCAGATCAGGGAATTGGAAGTTGAGATGGAGGAAAAGGTCACGGGAGGACAGAAACTCATTGCATCATTGAATGCGTTACATCAGGAACGCCAAATAGTAGCCAACCACCATGAGGCTAAAATTGATTACCTCGAATGTCAGGTCACGGAAGCAAAATTAAACGAGGGTAGGATTAGAGAACGGTGTATCCGCCTAGCTAGCCAGATACAAGCCCAGGAAGAAAGCTTGAAGGGAGTTAGGGCGGCATCAAGATGGCTCTCGAGGATAGGCATGAGGGAGCCGACCACAGTGTTTGCCAGAAGGAGATAGGAAACCTAAGAGAGGCCCTGAATAAGGCAAACGGCTTGGTGTGTCACATCAGCCCGTCAGCGAGCCAGCCACAGGTGGGTAGGGAATTCTCAAGATCCCTACCGGAAAACGCAGAAGAGGTATCTGCCACTATGCCCTCCACGCCACCCAGCTATTCGGCAACCTGGGTAAGGGAGGAAGTGGTGGAAATAGAGAAGAAGGTTCCCGAGGTAGGACAATCCCCGGAGGTAGCGTCGAGACCGGGACCGATGTGTCTGCTCCGAGGTCACAAGAGAGGCCCGAATGGGGCAAATGGGGCAGACGGGGATATCCTGAACCAACTTGTATTGCCCCACAGCTCACACCAGCTGAGAGCAATGATTAGCCATGTACGGAAGCTGTCCGAGTCAGTAGACCCTTCCGTATATTTTAGTAGAACAGACCGCAGCAATTAATGGCTGCGACGACGAGGAAAAGACCAAAATGTTGCTGTTCACTTTAGATAGCTCGATCCTTCAGTGTCTCTCCGACGAGAGCAAGAAGGGAAATAAAACCTATGCGGAGTTACGGGACGAGGTCCTAGAAGTGTTAGGGGCGGATGACGAAGGTCCGTTCGTCAGATTGGGTCAGACCGTACAGATGGAGGGAGAACCCCCGCGGGTTTTCGCCGACAGACTGTGGCCAGTTTACCAGCGTAGCTGCCCAGGTGCTCCAGCGCGCCACTACCTGGACGGCGCCGGGAAAGCTCATTGGCTCAGGTGCATTGTAGCCAACAGCTTGCCAGCCATCAGGGAGCAGGCCACAGCGTGGTTTGATCCCACTAACCCCGCCACAACGGAGGAGTCTGTCCTGAATCGATTCACCATAGGGTATCGGAACACTAGGAGCACGGGAGCGCGTCCCCTTAAGGGAAAGGTGCATGAGGCAAAGCCCGCAGCTCCGGGTCAGAAAGAGTGGCATCAGGAGGGAAATCGCGCCCCACAAACCAGTGGTGTTTGTTACGGGTGCGGGAAGACAGGTCACTGGCTTAAAAACTGCAGGAATCCCTGGAAGGACTCCAGGGACAAAGCTCCCGCAGTCCGAACCCAAGCGCCTGTCTCTGAGAAAGGAGCTGGTGTTCCTATCCATCCCGATGCGATAGAATCAATGTTGGGAGCCATGCGGTCCCTTATGATTTCGTACGGGAGGGTGGCAGTCGTTACCGGCCCCACAGATGCCACAACCCCGTCCACCAGTACCCAATGACTAAAGCCCACGCAGCCCGTTTACCTGTGTCCGCACAGCTGTGATGCGTGGAAAAGACCCCTGGTGGAGATGGAGGTAGAGAAGCAGAAATGTAGTTACTTGTTGGAAACGGGAGCTTCATGCACCGTGATCCATACGGATAGCCCCTTTGACTCACCACTGTCTACCAAGGTCCCATTCACATTAGCAGGGTTCACGGGAAAAGAGCAGGCTGGCGCGTTCTCCATTCCGCTCTCCATTCATTTAGGAGCACTCCACACCGCGTGGAAGTGCATACAGATGAAATGGCAAGAGGGGGGTGGCAGAGGTATCCTCGGATTGGATCTCCTAGCGGAACACGGGATCCTCGTGGACCTTAGGAATCACTGTCTCTGGGGAGCCAAGGGTGGGAAAGGCAAGGTAGTTGTAATCCCGGGGAAGGAAGGTAAAGGGGCCCTGTGTACCATGAAACCATCCGTAGGTTACATAGAACATAGAACATAGAACAGTACAGCACAGTACAGGCACTTCGGCCCTCGATGTTGTGCCCAGCATTGTCCGAGACCAAGATCAAGCTATCACACTCCCTATCACTCTGGTGTGCTCCATGTGCTTATCCAATAACCGCTTGAAAGTTCCTAAAGTGTCTGACTCCACTATCACAGCAGGCAGTCCATTCCACACCCCAACCACTCTCTGAGTAAAGAATCTACCTCGGACATCCCTTCTATATCTCCCCCCATGCACCTTATAGTTATGCCCCCTTGTAACAGCTGCCTCTACCCGAGGAAATAGTCTCTGAACATCCACTCTATCTATCCCCCTCATCATCTTATAAACCTTTATTAATTCGCCTCTCATCCTCCTCCGCTCTAAAGAGAAAAGCCCCAACTCCCTCAATCTTTCTTCATAAGACCTCCCCCCCAAACCAGGCAGCATCCTGGTAAATCTCCTTTGCACTCTTTCCAATGCTTCCACGTCCTTCCTATAGTGAGGTGACCAGAACTGCACACAATATTCCAAATGTGGTATCACCAAGGTCCTGTACAGTTGCAGCATAACCTCACGGTTCTTAAACTCAAAACCTCTGTTAATAAACGCCAACACACCATAGGCCTTCTTTACTGCTCTATCCACTTGAGTGGCAACCTTCAGAGATCTGTGGATATGAACCCCCAGATCCCGCTCTTCCTCAACGTTCCTCAGAACCCTGCCGTTGACCCTGTAATCCTTATTCATTTTTGCCCTACCAAAATGAATCACCTCGCACTTATCAGGGTTAAATTCCATCTGCCATTTTTCGGCCCAGCTCTGCATCCTATCAATGTCTGTTTGCAGCCTACAACAGCCCTCCACCTCATCCACTGCTCCACCAATCTTGGTGTCATCAGCAAATTTACTGATCCACCCTTCAGTCCCCTCCTCCAAGTCATTGATAAAAATCACAAACAGCAGAGGACCCAGCACCGACCCCTGTGGCACACCGCTGGTAACTGGTCTCCAGTCCGAAAATGTTCCATCCACCACCACCCTCTGCCTTCTATGAGATAGCCAGTTACTTATCCAATCGGCCAAATTTCCCTCTATCCCACAACTCCTTACTTTCTTCATGAGCCGACCATGGGGAACCTTATCAAACGCCTTACTAAAATCCATGTATACGACATCAACTGCTCTACCTTCATCTACACACTTAGTTACCTCCTCAAAGAATTCAATCAAATTTGTTAGGCAGGACTTACCCTTCACGAATCCGTGTTGACTATCCCTGATTAAGTTGCCCCTTTCCTAATGGTCATAAATCCTATCCCTCAGGACCTTTTCCATTATCTTACCAACCACCGAAGTAAGACTAACCGGCCTATAATTACCAGGGTCATTCCTATTTCCTTTCTTGAAGAGAGGAACAACATTCGCCACTCACCAGTCCTCTGGCACCATTCCCGTGGACAGTGAGGACCCAAAGATCAAAGCCAGAGGCTCTGCAATCTCCTCCCTTGCCTCCCAAAGAATCCTAGGATATATCCCATCTGGCCCAGGGGACTTATCGACCCTCAGGCTTATGGTCGCAGATGTCCCAACGGACATGCAAACGTACGTGTCAGATAATATGCACGCGTTTGCAACCCACAAGCACGATTGTGGGAGGGTTACCGGGTTTGAGGTCAGCATAGACGGGGACCCCATGATCCGGCCCCAAAAGCAGTATAACTTCACCAAAGAAGCAGAACCCGATTTGGAGACAGCAATGTCCTCATTGGTGCAGCAGGGCGTGTTGAGGCCGATAGCCACACACGTGAACTCCCCATTATGGCCGGTAAGGAAGCTGGATAATTCGTGGAGGGCCACGGTGGACTACAGAGTCCTTAACAGTAACATCCCGGCCTGCGCGCCCACAGTAGCAGCAGTTGCTGACCTAATAGGGAGCATCCCAGCGTCCGCGACCACGTTCACGGTGCTGGATATCTCGAACGGTTTTTGGTCCATCCCGCTGCGGCGAGAGGACCAGTACAAGTTTGTCTTTACTTATAAAGGACAACAGTACACATGGAACTGTTTGCCACAGGGTTTTGACAACAGCCCCAGTATTTTCCATCAGTGTATAAGAACATAAGAAATAGGAGCAGGAGTAGACCAATCGGCCCATCGAGCCTGCTCCGCCATTCAATGAGATCATGGCTGATCTGATCCAACCTCAACTCTAAAGAACACAAGAATTAGAAGCAGGACCAGGCCACTCGGCCCCTGGGCCCGCTCCGCCACCCACAGGGCCTTGACCGATCCGAACTCAAACTCATGTCCAATTTCCAGCCCGCTCCCCGTAACCCCGGTTCCCTTTACTTCTAGGAAACGGTCTATTTCTGTTTTAAATTTATTTAATGAAGTAGCTTCCACAGCTTCATGGGGTAGCAAATTCCACAGACCCACTAACCTCTGATTGAAAAAGTTTCTCCTCATCTCAGTTTTGAAAGAGGAGCCCCTTATTTTAAGATTATGTCCCCTAGTTCTAGTTTCACCCATCATTGGGAACATCCTCACCGCGCCCACCCGATCACGCCCCTTCACAATCTTTCATGTTTCAATAAGATCGCCTCTCATTCTTCTGAACTCCAATGAGTAGAGTCCCAATCTCTTAAAGCTCTCCTCGTATGTCCACCCCCTCATCCCCGGAATTAACCGAGTGAACCTTCTTTGTACTGCCTCGAGAGCAAGTATGTATTTTCTTAAGTATGGACACCAAAACTGTATGCAGTACTCCAGGTGCGGTCTCACCAATACCCTATACAACTGCAGCAATACATGCCTGTTTTTATATTCTATCCCCCAGCAATAAAAGCCAACATTCCATTGGCTTTCTTGATAACCTGCTGCACCTGCATACTAACTTTTTGATTTTTTTGCACCACGACCCCCAGATCAGTTTGTACTGCAGTACTTTCCAGTTTCACGCCGTTAAAATAATAACTTGCTCTTTGATTTTTCCTGCCAAAGTGCATAACCTCACATTTTCCAATATTGTATTGCATCTGCCAAATCTCTGCCCACTCACCCAGCCTGTCTATATCCCCTTGTAGTTTTTTTTTGTCCTACTCACTCTCTACTTTTCCTCCCTTTGTATCATCTGCAAACTTTGATATGTTACACTCGGTCCCCTCCTCCAAATAGTTAATATAGATTGTAAAGAGTTGGGGACCCAGCACCGACCCCTGCGGAACACCACTGGCTACTGGTTGCCAGTCCGAGAATGAACCATTTATCCCAACTCTCTGCTTCCTGTTAGATAACCAATCCTCCACCAATGCCAGAATATTACTCCCAATCCAGTGATTTTTTATCTTGAATAATAATATTTTATGTGGCACCTTGTCGAATGCCTTCTGGAAGTCTAAATACACTACATCCACTGGTTCCCCTTTATCCACCCTGTACGTTATGTCCTCAAAGAACTCGAGCAAATTTGTCAGACATGACTTCCCCTTCATAAAGCCATGCTGACTTTGTCCTATTAAATTATGTTTATCTAAATGTTCCGTTACTGTCTCCTTAATAATAGACTCCAAAATTTTACCCACCACAGATGTTCGGCTAACTGCTCTATAATTTCCAGCCTTCTGCCTACAACCCTTTTAAAATAAGGGTGTTACATTAGCAGTTTTCCAATCTGCCGGGACCTTTGCTGAGTTCAGGGAGTTTTGGAAAATTATTACCAAAGCATCCACAATTCCTACTGCCACTTCCCTCAAGACCCTAGGATGTCAGGCATCAGGTCCAGGGGATTTATCCGCCTTGAGTCTCATTACTTTACTGAGTACCAATTCCTTAGTGATTTTAATCGTATTTAGCTCCTCCCCACTAGAGCCAACTGTTTGTCCAGTGTTGGAATATTCTTAGTCTCCTCTACCGTAAAGACTGAAACCAAATATTTGTTCAGCATTTTTGCCATCTCCATGTTTCCCACCATTCATTTCCCGGTCTCATCCTCTAAGGGACCTACGTTTGCCTTAACCACCCTTTTCCTTTTAATATAACTATAGAAACTCTTGCTATCTGTTTTTATATTTTTTGCTAATTTATTTTCATAGTCTATTTTCCCTTTCTTAATCAATCCTTTAGTTACCTTTTGTTGTCTTTTGAAGACTTCCCAATCTTCTATCCTCCCACTAACTTTGGCTACCTTATATGTCCTTGTTTTTTATTTGGATAATTTATTTAATTTCTTTACTTAGCCATGGATGGCTGTCATTTCTTTTACACCCTTTTTTCCTCACATGGAATATATTTATTTTGAAAGCTGTAAAACAACTCCTTGAATGAACACCACTGCTCATGTACCGTCTTACCCTTTGATCTATTTTCTCAGTCCACTTTAATCAATTCTGCTCTCATGCCATCATAGTCTCCTTTATTCAAGCTCAGTATGCTTGTTTGAGAACCAACCTTCTCACCCTCTAATTGGATATGGAATTCAACCATGTTATGGTCACTCATTCCAAGGGGATCCTTAACTAGGACATTATTAATTAATCCAGACTCGTTGCATAGTACCAGGTCCAAGGTTGCTTGCCCCCTTCATACTGCTCAAGAAATCCATCCCGAAGACACTCAATAAACTCTTCCTCAAGGCTGCCCTGCCCAATTTGATTTGTCCAGTTAATATGATAGTTAAAATCCCCCATAATTATAGCTGTTCCCTTATTACATGCCCCAACTATTTCTTGATTAATACTTCTTCCAACAGAGTTGCAACTATTAGGAGGCCTATATACTACGCCCACCAGTGTTTTTTTCCCCTTATTAATCCTTATCTGTTTCCAAACTGTTTCATTATCCTGATCTTTTGACCCAATATCATTTCTCTGTATTACAGTGATTCCTTTATTTATTAGCATAGCCACCCCCCTCCCCTTCCTTCCTGCCTGTCCTTCCTGATTTTTAAATACCCTGGCATATTTAATTCCCAGACGTTGTCACCCTGCAGCCATGTTTCTGTAATGGCCACAAGATCATACCCATACATAGTTATTTGTGCCGTTAACTCGTCAATTTTGTTACGAATGCTACGTGCATTCAGATAAAGAACTTTCAAATGTGTTTTGCGACACTTACTTCTTGCTTTTTCCTTATTTAACACTTTACCTTTTACTCCATACCTTCTGTCCCTTCCTGACATGCTTTCCTCGGTCTCCCTGCTCAGGTTCCCTGGCAGGAAGTTTAAAGGAGTTTAGTCAGCCCAATCAGATAGTGCAGTACGTGGATGATTTGCTCCTGGTCACGGACTCAAGGGAGGAGCATGGACCACTGCTAGCCGAGTTATTGGAGCTGCTAGCGAGAAAGGGTTTTAAAGTTAACCCTAAGAAAGCACGGATCGGTCAGCAGGAAGTAAAATTCCTGGGTCTGACCATTCGCGCTGGGGAAAGAGCCATAGATAAGGCTAGGAGGGAGTCGGTGCAGGAGTTACCGATTCCCAACACCATAACGGGTGTGAGGTCCTTTCTGGGCCTGACCGGATACTGTAGAGACTTTATCGAGGACTATGCGGCGACAGCAGCTCCGCTGCTCCGACTCCTCCATAAGGGAGTGGAGTGGTCTTGGGACGAGGGCTGTCAGGCAGCATTCGAGAAGTTAAAAGGGGATTTGCAGACCGCGCCAGCTTTAGGGGCCATAGACGGGGGGAGGAGTTTTTCCTGGAGGTAGTTGCCAGCGGAGACAGCTTGAGCGCTGTGCTGCTCCAAGAGCGTCACGGCAAACTGAGGCCGGTTGTCTATACGTCCAGGGTGTTAACGGATGTGGATAGGAGTTTTTCCAACTGCGAAAGGCATCTTTTAGCCACGCATTGGGCTGTGAAAAGATCAGCGAATTTCACAGGGCTCTCTCCCATCACTCTCCTCACCCATCACACACCAACCAAGATGCTTCTGGATGGGAGGATTAAGGATGGGACCGTAAGCAGCACTAGTATTGCGCGTTGGACCCTTCTCCTTTCCCAGATGGATCTTAGAGTTAAAGGTCTTTGCGAGCCCAGGCTCACGGCCAACCTGGTATACCCCGGAACAGCCCACCAGTGTTTGGTGGAAGGGGTGTGGGAGGTCAACATAGGTTTGCGGGCCGGGATACATCCCACAGGCCGCGAGATTTATGTTGATGGTTCCAGCACAGTGTCCGCTGGCGAACGACTCACAGAATGTGGAGTTTATGACCCTGCGGCAAACCTTGCATTGGCAATTAAACTCCCCAGCACGATGAGCGTGCAGCATGCTGAGCTGTCTGCGGTGGCGTACGTAGTTACCCACCCAAAGATCTTCCCAACCCCATACACGATTTGTTCGGACAGTATGTTTACGTGCAATTCGTGTACGGATTACCTGGCCATTTGGTCCCGCCTTGGCTACACCTCCGCGGACGGGCGACCTTTAACGGTGAAGCCCTTGCTGGAAAAGATCCTAGCAGCAGTGGGGGAGGAAGGGGAGATTTTCATCCATAAGGTGAAGGCTCACTCCTCCACAGAACCCCGCGGGGAGGGCAACCAGCAGGCGGATGCGCTAGCCAGTGAGGGTGCCCGTAACGGCATTTTCTGGGACCCCTATGGACCCGGACCCGTGGCAGCGATCCAAGGCAGGGAAGGGAATACCGGGAACACCAGGGTAGCACTGCCCCTAGACCTTAAGACCGTCCAGAACCAGGATCCCGCCCTAAAAGCAGTTCTCAAAACGATTACTGAGGGCAAGCAGGTAGAGGGCCCGTACAGTACGGCAACACTCTCCGTTAAAGAAGGCATGCTGTTCCGTGAGGAACAGTTGGTTGTGCCGCAGCAGCACAGGAGGGAATTCCTCCAGTTGGCTCATGAGGGGCCGGGGGCAGGACACCCCGGGCCTGAGGTTACCTGGCAACGGGTAGAGCAGGCCGGCTGGTGGCCGGTACTCAGGGAGCAGGTCCGCGAGTTCTGTGCAAGCTGTCTTGTGTGCGCTGCAAACAACCCAGACCCCCAGAAAAGGAAAGTGCACATGGGGCACATCAGGAGGGTGGAGGGACCATGGCAGTCGAGACAGATCGATTACACAGGGCCCCTGCCCACCACCCAAGGAGGCTACAAATACTGCCTCGTCTTGGTGGATGTGTTTTCCAAGTGGGTAGAAGACTTCCCCTGTAGAACAGCTACGGCGCTGGGTACTACCAAGATCTTGGTTCGGGAAGTGTTTTCGCGGTGGGGACTCCCCCGTTTCGTGGAGTCAGACCAAGGGAGTCATTTCACCGGACAGGTGATGCAGAACACCCTCATGCTTTTGGGCATTGAAGGGAAGTGGCACGTAGCGCACAATCCCCAGTCATCAGGGATTGTTGAACGCATGAACCGGACCCTCAAGGAGAAACTGAGGAAAGAGACTATGAACTCACCCCAAAAATGGGCGGAGGTTCTGCCTCTAGTCCTCATGGAAATCCGGGCCAGCCAGTCGAAGAGTACGGGGTATTCCCCGTACGAGGTGATGACTGGGAGGTTCATGCGAACCCCCACCCATGTACTAGCCCCGGTGCTCACTGAGGTCAGCTCCAAGAGGTGAAAAGGGACAAGTTTGACCAGACCCTCTCGGAGCGCCCGAAGCAGGTTTACGAGCAGGCGGCTGGGAACATGGGAAGACAGCATCAGGGCAATCGACTGTTGCTGGAACTCCGTAAGTGTGAAGTCGGAGATCAGGTCATGGTTAGGAACTATGCCAGAGTAGGGAGTTTGGAACCACTGTATATGGGACCCCACAGTATTGTAGATAAGGCGAGTCCCATGGTGTATGCCGTGAAGGTACACCGGCGCACGAAATGGTTCCACATTAACCAGTGCAAGCTGTACAAGCCGGGTGCACAGGGGCCAATCACAGGGGCCAAACCTGCGAGTGGGGACTCTCAGCCCCAGGTAGAACCGCAGGGCACACAGGCCGGTAAAGCAGCCTGCTTGAGGGGAGAGGACATTCTGGAAAAGTGTAGGATCTTTTCTTGGTGTTGGGATTCAGATGAGGAAGAGCTCGGAGAGCTCGACCAAGGTAGTGACCCGGTCGGAGAGGTGGTGGGGGCGGAGGACGGAGGTTCCGCCCTCGACCCAAGCTCAGGGGAGACAGGGACTGCGAGTGGAGTTCAACATACTGGAGAGACAAGTAGGGTGGAGTCAGAAACTGCAGATCCCGAGCCCAGGGGGCGGGGCCAGGGGGGCGGGGCCAGGGGGCGGGGCCAGGGGGCGGAGCCAGGGGAGACAGGGATTGTGAGTGGAGTTCCACATACTGGAGAGACAAGTAGGGTGGAGTCAGAAACCACAGATCCCGAGCCCAGGGGGCGGGGCCAGGGGAGACAGGGACTGTGAGTGGAGATCCACATACTGGAGAGACAAGGAGGGTGGAGTCAGAAACCACAGCTCCCGAGCCCAGGGGGCGGGGCCAGGGGGGCGGGGCCAGGGGAGATAGGGACTGTGAGTTGAGTTCCACATACTGGAGAGACAAGTAGGGTGGAGTCAGAAACCGCAGGTCCCGAGCCCAGGGGGCGGAGCCAGGGGAGACAGAGCCGGCGGCTGTGGTGGGACCACAGGCCGTGACGGTGGAAGTCTCGGTTCCCGATCCGTCGGTCCTGGAAATCTTGCCCAAGGTAGCCCTCCGTAGGTCGAGTCGGACACCCCAGCCCAGGAAGTTGTGGTCAAATCCCTCGTACATCCCCAGGCGTAAGTTCAAGGTAGCCCAGGGAGATCCCAGTCCCAGCGCAGCGACGACAGGCTGCGGCAGATCAATGGATGGGGTCAGTGCACCCCCGCCACTGGGAAAAGCTCCTGGCAGCCTTCGCAGAATTTAGGTAGGCCGCCCTGGGAACGGGCGGCGCTGTACAGTTAAGTTTAGGATAAGTTTAAGTTTATAGTGTTTTAAGTTTGGTAAGATTGTAGTTTAATTTTAAAAGTAAATGGTAAAATGATGGGAGTTAGTGATAGGAATAGTTAAGGTCTATCCAGCATACGTGTCTTTGTACGTGAGACGAGGTAAAGGGACCCGCTCACCCTTCACAAAAGCCAAAGACTCTTGGGAGGCTGGCGACATCATTTTATCTGATCACTGAAACAGGAAAGATGGAACGGATTCTGATAGTTCTCGCAACGATCGGATATGAATTGGCCTATCGGGGCCTCACCAAGGATGTCGTTGTGTTCGGTTGCTCCGGGGACACGGGCCCCATCGCGACGGATGGGACCGGGGAGCGAAAGGCTGAGGAAACCGCCACTTATTTCCACAAGGGAAGGTGGCCGGGATGGCTGGGAACGAATTCGACGGAATACTCCAGCGCATCCGGATTTGCCTACAAAGATACTTCTTTACTGTGTCCCAGGGTGAGGATCATTGCACCCAGAATCAGCGTCACCGTCACCGTCGGCAAAAAGGATTTGTTTGACGAGCAATGGGAAGGTCCCATTGAGCCGAAGGTGGTGGTTATGGAAGTTAAGCAAGACTATGAGAAATTCCTCGGTCGAGTGGGAGCGATTGGGTAACAATACCCATCGGACAATTACGGGGACTAACGGACAATTGAAAGTCTGTTGGGACAAATGGTGGGAACCGGATGAGGGAATATATGTTTGTATGTGGGGATCGAAGTACGTTTGCCCCAAGTGTATATCCATATTTTTCCTGCAACAGCGGCAGTATGACGGGAAAGGGATGAGGTGGGATGTCAGCACCAGGGGGTGCGGAGCTCCATTCTCCCCGATCCCGGTAAACGCCACTGAACTCATCACGTGCCCACGCAAGTCTCCGCCCACGATTCCGGTGGTTTTGGCTCAGGAGGAAGGGTGCCCTAAAACCACTAAGGGGCCCGGGAATGGTCTGGTACTGGTGCCAACAGATCAGATACTATATCAAGGGGTACATTACGCGGTGGCTTCGTTGAATCTAAATCTCACCGAGGTGCAATTACCAGAGTGGTGTCCCAAAGAAATGGAACAATTGTACCAGGTCCTGTTAACAAACATGTTCAGGCAATTCTATGAGTTTGCTTTTGCAGAGGTTGACAAAACAAGCTTATACACCACACCACACGAAGTTTTGGGTCAGGTGGGGAGACAAAGAAGGGATGTTGTGAACGATGTGTTCACTGCTTTTAATACGGGAACATCTGTGGTCAATGCTCTAGACAATGTGGAGCTGCAGACCCAGATCAACGGTTTAAAAACACAGTTAAAAAGCATCCTCACAAACGAGAACGTAGTAGGGTCTGAGTTACATGAGGACAAGGCCATGACACTACACTTAAAAGAGATTGTAGCAGAGCTGGAGAAGCATGCGAGAACGGTAAATGCCCTGATCAGGGAAGATCAGAATGCATCCGATCAAGCTGCGCAGAACGAGGTGTGCGTACTATATGGGGCGTGGTTACTGGGCGAGGGCCGCAGTAATTTGGAGGATTTAAAACAAGGTTTGGTCCCGTCCTGGATAAGTAACAAACACCTGCAGGCGCTCCACACTTTTCAGAACGCATTAAGCCCGTGCCAGCTCAGGCTAGCCTCAGAGGCATACCCAGTCACCGTGGACTGCAGACGGTCAAATCATACTATCACGGGGATAGTAGTACGGTTGCCGGTGTTGGGCGACACAGCAAAGCCCGCCCCGGTTTATCGAGTGGAGAACATTGGTGTCATTCAGGGGGGAGCCCACATTCGCTATGCAGCGGTCCCACCTTACGTCATCCGCTTGGAGCAAACGATGACAGGTACCAACCTTTCGGGTTGTCGTGGCCGGGGAGCACACATCATACTGTGTCCCCAGCACTTGAATGCCTTTTTAACACCACAATGCGGGTTCAGAACGGCTGGCGCGAAGCCCATGAATTGCACCATGGAAGCAATGACACAAGATCATGTGCCCCCACAGGTGGCATACATGGGGGGTGGAACGTATTGCGTTGCCACTGCAGCGCAACACTACCAGCATGGACACCACAGCCGGTGTCTGGTGAGTGACAGCAATTTCTGTTTTAAATTCAGGGCTGAAGTTCAAGTGGCACAATAGCGAATTGTCCCGATCCCTGAACCATCCACTGTTCACCTCACTGTAAAAGAGAATTTCACAGACTTGCAGCGATTCGTCGCGCATTTCGGATACATTATTCCCCCTCTCCCTGAACACCTCACCAAGATTTTAAAAGCCGTCATGGTATCACAGAAACATTTTTACACCCTGGAACAAAAGACTGTAGAGATAGGGACAGAGATACTGAACATAGTAATCCCACCGTGGTGGGATCTGTTCATTAATATTGAAGTCCCGTCATGGATAAGGATAGCCTCCCACATTTTGGTAGTGTGTCAAGTTGTGATTGTAGTGTACCTATTGTCCGTACACTGCAAAAGAGGCAAACGCCTCACGAGGCAGGAGAACACAGGGGAGTGGAGAGTACGTTACGTGCGCGTGAACGAGGAAAGTACCGCGTAAACGGCCAGAATGACGCCGCTCCATTTTACCATGTGTGTTTTTGTAGTTGTTGTTAGTTATGAGTATGTGTAACTAAGTTTGGAACTTTTGTATTTTTAAAGCAGTTGGTTTGATTATTTTTCCTTTTATAATAAAACATGCATATACAGGTGGTGCGAGAGGCATCGGTCTTTTGCACCTGGAAGGCGTATACGCAGTGTAAGTTTAAAGGCAATGCTGCCTACGATTTATCCAAGTTTAGACAATGTAATTTCACTGGGAAATGAGGACTGCATGGAGGCCACAGATAGTTTAAGTACCGGGAGTGTTTGGATGTGGAGAATCGGGATAATTTTGCTCAACACCATTTTTAATTGATACAATAAGCGGAGTTATTCGCATCAACAGGAGGGACTGTACAGTGTCGCAATTATCGCGATTCAAAATAACAAGAGAGAAGCAGATTCGTTTGATCAGTTTTATTAAACAAAATGCTGTCCTGATAATAAAGGACACAGAAGCCTGTAAAATGGCAGCCGCGCATTGTGGCAGAAGCTTCCGGAAATACAGTGGGCAGACAAGATGGCGTCGAATAAACATTCAGAATAAGATTGGATCATACTCGGTAAACACTGATAAAGACAGGATGCAACCCGTTTGCATTTGGAACAATAGCAAAGATATAAGTGCTGGAATCGTTTTCCTATGCACAGTAAGGATCATTGTACTGGGCAATTGAAGGCCCATCCAGACACATCAATTCACAAATACCCCCACGGCTCTACAATGAGAGAGACATTGACGGGTGATTAAGTCCGTATTCGGGGAGGGCCCAAAACCAGTCAGGGAGACGATTCATACACATCCTGGCTGGTTCAACAATGGGGAAGACATTAACTGATAGTTGGCCAGTTTCAGGTGCTACCGAAACCCGTTAAAGAAAAGAATCGCCCCCTGCTGGAAGTTTTGTGCGCCAATATTACACAAAGGACAAACATTAAGATTTGAGCGGGAGATAAGGGGACACATCACTATAACTATAGAGAACAAATGTCCATCGGTCTCTTATCTCGCTGCTGTCTGCTGAACTCTTATTCTCCCGGCTGGCTCTTATCTCTCGGCGGACTCTTGCTGAAGCTCTTCCTTAGGGCTGGACTTTGTGTTTCTCTGGACTTTGTTGACTCTTGACTCTTAGCCGTACTGGTCGGTTATTCGAATGTTGGGTGGAGCTCAATCGGAACGAGCCGCCCCGACAAGGGCAAGTAACAGGGTACACCATCCCGAGTGTCAGTAAACGGTGTCTGGACCCGGAGGCCCGAAGAGACGAGACGAGAAGAAGACGAGAAGAATCCACGTGCCGCTACGGTCAGTAAACCCCGACCGCGCCCGAAAATATAAATAAAGAACTCTTCTTTGAGTTCTACCGACTACAACCTGTATCGCGCACAGGAAGACTCTTCTTTGAATTTTACAAACGTTCCGAGTTCTGCCGAGTTCTTCATGACAACAGAGAGTCTGGCCTGCTTTTCGCAGCAGCGAAAGTAAACAAGTGGGGTGCAGAGACCCTACCAAACACGTGACAGTCAGCGCTGCAGCGAAACGAGTTGAGTGCCTCACTTTAAAAATCTCCGAAGTAACACGAGTGGTGAGTGTGTTTTCCGATCCTACAAATCTAGACGTAGTGTAGATGTTGTTAAGGGAGGGTGGTTTTTAATAAGGTTAAGGTATAATGTGTTCCCCTTTTTACGATGTGCCGTGTGTTTTTCATTTCCATAGACCAAGCTTTATGAATGTATGTATACTTGTACTCTCGTTGATTTGTGCCTATGACATGTACTTCCTGATTTTAGACGCCATGCAATAAAGATTTCCATTTCGTACTATTCAACCGGTTCTATTTGAGTTTTCTCTGCATTACTGCTCCTTGCACCCAAGTCCAGTGTTAGAACCGTAAGGGCGAGTGGGTCGAACCACTCACAGGTGCTTATTGCAAAAAGGCTGGCCGGAGATCAGAGCAAGCAATAGTATTAGGCAACGAAGGCCTAACCTCGCACCAGCACCGTCTGAGACAGGCCCCCGTACAAATCTACTATCACAGAACCATCTCCTGAACCTAACAGAATTGGACATACGAAATAGGAGCAGGATCAGGCTACACGACCCCTGGGCCCGCTACGCTACCCACAGGGCCACGACCGTTCCGAACCTAGACTCATGTCCAAATTCCTGCCCGCTCCCCGTAACCCTTAATTCCCTTTACTTCTAGGAAACTGTCAATTTCTGTTTTAAATTTATGTAATGATGTAGCTTCTACAGCTTTTGGGGGCAGCATATTCCATGGACCTACCACCCTCTGAGTGAAGTAGTTCCTTCTCATCTCAGTTTTGAAAGAGCAGCCCCTTATTCTAAGACTATGCCACCTAGTTCTAGTTTCACCCATCATCAGGAACATCCTCCCCGCATCCACCCGATCCAACCCCTTCACAATCTTATATGTTTCATTAAGATCGCCTCTCATTCTTCTAACTCCAATGTGTAGAGTCCCAATCTACCCAACCTCTCCTCATATGTCCATCCCCTCATCCCCGGGATTAACCGAGTGAACCTTCTTTGTACTGACTCGAGAGCAAGTATGTCTTTTCTTAATTATGGACACCAAAACTGTATGCAGTATTCAAGGTGCGGTCTCACCAATACCTTGTACAACTGCAGCAATATCTCCCTATTTTTATATTCTATCCCCTTAGCAATGAAAGCCAACATTCCATTGGCCTTCTTAATCACTTGCTGCACCTAAATACTAACCTTTTGAGTTTCGTGCACCAGGACCCGCAGATCCCTTTGTACTTCAGTACATTCCAGTTTCTTGCCATTTCGATAATAACTTGCTCTACTATTTTTCCTGCCAAAGTGCATAACCTCACACTTTCCAGTATTGTATTCCATCTGCCAAATCTCTGCCCACTTACTTAGCGTGTCTATGTCCCCTTGCAGATTGTTTATGTCCTCCTCACTAACTACTTTCCCTCCCATCTATGTATCATCTGCAAACTTTGATATGTTACACTCGGTCCCCTCCTCCAAATCGTTAATATAGATTGTAAAGAGTTGGGGACCAAGCACCGACCCCTGCGTAACACCACTGGCAACTGGTTGCCAGTCCGAGAATGAACCATTTATTCCAACTCTCTGCCTTCTGTTAGATAGCCAAACCTCTATCCATGCCAGAATATTACCCCCAATCCAGTGATTTTTTATCTTAAGCAATAATCTTTTGTGTGGCACCTTGTCAAATGCCTTTTGGAAGTCTAAATATACCACATCCACCGGTTCCCCTTTATCCACCCTGTGTGTTACTTCCTCAAAGAAATACAGCAAATTTGTCAAACATGACTTCCCCTTCATAAAACCACGCTGACTTTGTCCTATTAAATTATGATTATCCAAATGTCCCGTTACTGTCTCCTTAATAATGGACTCCAAAATTTTACCTACCACAGATGTTAGGCTAACCAGTCTATATTTTCCAACCTTCTGTCTACTGCCCTTTTTAAATAAGGGTGTTACATTAGCAGTTTTCCAGTCTGCCGGGATCTTTGCTGAATCCAGGGAGTTTAGGAAAATGATTACCAATGCATCCACAATCCCTACCGCCTCTTCCCTCAAGACCCTAGAATGTAAGCCATCAGGTCCAGGTGATTTATCCGCCTTGAGTCCCATTATTTTACCGAGTACCTCTTCCTTAGTGATTTTGATCGTGTTTAGCTCCTCCCCCCCCCCCCCTATAGCCCCCTGTTTGTCCAGTGTTGGGATATTCTTAGTGTCCTCTACTGTAAAGACTGATACAAAATATTCATTCAGTGTATTTGCCATCTCCATATTTCCCACCATTAATTTCCTGGTCTCATCCTCTAAGAGACCAACATTTACTTTAGCCACCCTTTTTTCTTTTTATATAACTATAAAAACTCTTACTATCTGTTTTTATATTTTTTGCTAATTTACTTTCATAATCTATCTTCCCTTTCTTAATCAATCTTTTTGTTATTTTTTGCTGTCTTTTAAAGTTTTCCCAATCCTCTATCCTCCCACTAGATTTGGCTTCCTTATAAGACCTTGTTTTTATTCGAATACTATCCTTAATTTCTTTACTTAGCCACGGATGACTGTCTTTTCTTTTACACCCTTTTCTTCTCAGTGGAATATATATTTTTTGGAAGTTGTAAAATAACTCCTTAAATGTACACCACTGATCATGTATCGTCTTACCCTTTAGTCTATTTTCCCAAGCCACTCTATTCAATTCCGCTCGCATACCTTCATAGTCTCTTTATTCAAGCTTAGCACGCTTGTTTGAGATCCAACCTTCTCACCCTCTAATTGAATATGGAATTCAACAATGTTATGGTCACTCATTCCAAGGGGATCCTTTACTACGACATTTTTAATTAATCCTGTCTCGTTACTCAGGACCAGATCTAAGGTTGCTTGCCACCTGGTCGCTTCAGTTACATACTGCTCAAGAAACCCATCCCCAATACAGTCAATGAACTCATCCTCAAGGCAGCCCTGCCCAATTTGATTTGCCCAATTAATATGATCGTTAAAATCCCCCATAATTATAGATGTTCCCTTATTACAAGCCTCTTCTATTTCCTGATTGATACTCCGTCCAACAGAGTTGCAACTATTCGGAGGCCTATAGACTACGCCCACTAGTGTTGTTTTCCCCTTATTATTCCTTATCTCCACCCAAACTGTTTCATTATCCTGATCTTTTGACCCAATATCATTTCTCTGTATTACAGTGATTCCTTCCTTTATTAACATAGCCACCCCACCTCCCCTTCCTTCCTGCCTGTCCTTCCTGATCGTTAAATAACCTGGTATGTTTAATTCCCAGGCAGTGTCACGCTACAGTCATGTTTCTGTAATGGCCACAAGATCATACCCATATGTACTTATTTGTGCCATTAACTCGTCTATTTTGTTACGAATGCTACGTGCATTCAGATAGAGAACTTTCAAAAATGTTTTGTGACACTTAGTTCCTGCTTTTGCCCTTTTTATTACTTTACCTTTTACTCCATATCTTCTGTCCCTTCCTGACACACTCTGGTTTTTAATTTCCCCACTGCTACCTAAGTCTTGTCCTTTTTATTATTTGCTCTCTCGGAACCTCCCCCCCACTAGTTAGTTTAAAGCCCTCTCTACAGCCCTTTTTATATGATCCGCCAGGACTCTAGTCCCAGCACTGGCCAAGTGAAGCCCGTCCCAACGGAACAGCTCCCTCCTGCCCCAGTACTGGTGCCAGTGTCCCAGGAAGCAAAACCCATTTCTCCCACACCAGTCTTTGAGCCACTCATTTAAATCTCTAATTTTATTTGTCCTAGCCAAATTCGCTCGTGGCTCAGGTAATAATCCAGAGATTATTACCCTTGAGGTTCTGTTTTTTAATTTGACCCCTAGCTGCTCATACTCCTTTAAAAGAACCGGCTTCCTTGTCCTATCTACGTCGTTTGTACCAACATGGACCAGGACAACTGGGTCCACCCCCTCCCACTGCAAGTTTCTTTCCAGCCCAGAGGAGATGTCCTTAACCCTGGCACCGGGCAGGCAACACAGCCTACGGGACTCTCGCTCTCGGCTGCAGGGAACTCTATCTATCCCCCTAATAATACTATTCCCTACCACTACAACATTTCGATTTACTCCCCCCTCTTGAATGGCCCCCCGTTCCACGGTGCTGTGGCCAGGTAGCTCATCCTCCCTGGAGTCCGTGCTCCCGTCCCCACAGGGAGTAAGAACCCCGAACCTGTTGGACAAGAGCAAGGGCTGCGGATCCTCCAACACTACCTCCTGGATCCCCGTACCCGCCTCACTCGTAGTCACACCGTCCTGTCCCTGACCATGGGCTACATCTGAATTAATTAACTTCATAGGTGTGACCACCTCCTGAAACACAAAGTCCAGGTACTTCTCCCCCTCCCTAATGTGTCGCTGTGTCTGAAGCTCAGACTCCAGCTCATTAACACGGAGCTAGAGTTCCTGCAGCAGCAGACACTTGTCACAGATGTAATCAATGTGAGCCTCAATGGGGTCCACCGGCTCCCACATCTTCCAACAGTAACACATCACCTGCTCCATTCTATGTAATTAATTATTTTTTTTATTCTTAGTTATGGACACTCTCTGCCCGATTATAGCTGCTAGTATCCCCTCTAATTAATTGGATTTAAATTAAATCAATCCCTCTAAATTACACCAGTTAAATGGTTTTCCAACAGTCACTCTGCACCAGAAAGGCCTTATTAACTACAATCCAGAGTTAAAGTTTGAAAAGAGCACCCTTCACCCCACTCACCCGTAATCACACTTACCCAAACTCAGCACTCTCTGCTGACTTGCACTCAGTGCTTGCTCTCACTCACACTGGTCTTTTTCTACTGTTTGTTTGTTTACAGCCAAATGAGTCACCCCTGCTGATTGATTAGAAAACTGGTTTCCACTGCCTGCTGTGCCAATTTAATCCTACTTCAGTGTAACCTTGTTTTACTGTTCTTAAACCAACAGAATCCCAAATAGTTAACTTTTCCCCTTCACTTAAACTGCTTAAGTACTCATATCAAGAATGATTTAAAGAGAACTAACAATTAAAGAAATACTCACACTTACACAAACTCAGCACTCTCTGCTGACTTGCACTCAGTAGATGCATTGCTGGTCATCTTTCAAAATTCTATAGATTCTGCAACAGTTCCCATGGATTGGAGCGTAGCTAATGTAACCCCACTATTTAAAAAAGGTGGTAGAGAAAAAACGGGGAACTATAGACCGGTAAGACTGACATCGGTAGTGGGCAAAATGCTAGAGTCCATTATAAAAGATATAATAGCAGAGCACTTGGAAAACGTGTGAGTGCGAGCCAGCACTGAGTGCAAGTCGGCAGAGCGTGCTGTGAGTTTGGGTAAGTGGGAGTAGTTCTTTAATTGTTAGTTCTCTTTAAATCATTCTTGATAAGAGTACTTAAGCAGTTTAAGTGGAGGGGAAATGTTAACTATTTGGGATTCTGTTGGTTTAAGAAGAGTAAAACTGCCAGCAGATTTACTCGGACGCATCCTCCGCCAAGATCAACTGGGAGAAATGTTCTGGACACCTGGTGGGCCCATGGCAGGTGGACTCCCTGCCGGAGGAGTTCAGGCCCTTCGCCTCGAGCACAACGCACCTCCTCTACCTGGGAGTCTACCTCAGCCCGGCCGAGGACGCCTGGCCGGCGAACTGGCAAGTGCTGGAGGCCAAAGTCACCGATCGCCTAGGGCGCTGGACGGGACTGCTCCGAGTGTTGTCCTACAGGGGTCGAGCGCTGGTCATAAACCAGCTGGTGGCCGCCATGTTGTGGTACCGGTTGGTCACTTTGATCCCTCCCCCTGCGTTTGTCGCCAAGATACAGAAGAAGCTCTTCGACTTCTTCTGGGACAAAAGGAAGCACTGGGTCTCTGCCGCGGTTCTGAGTCTCCCGCTTAGGGAGGGCGGTCAGGCGCTGGTGTGCCTTCGCACCCAGGCGGCGACTTTCTGTCTTCAGACGCTGCAGAGATACCTGTACGTGGAGAATCCTCCTAGGTGGCGTGCGCTGGCGACGTATTTCTTCCGCCAGCTGTACGGCCTCAATTACGACACGCAGCTCCTGTTTGTGAGAGTGGGCGGCACGCGTGCCAGCCTGCGGGAGCTGCCTGTCTTCTACCAGAAACTGCTATGGGTTTGGAACAGAGTCGCCTCCAGGCGCAGTTCTCCCCCGTCAGGACCGGTGCCCGTCCTTCGGGAGCCGCTGATCAGGAATCCGCAGCTCCTCGAACGCGGGTTCAGTCGGCTGGCGGAGGGCAGGGCTGCACCCGGTAAGTTGACTAGAGTCGGGGACCTGCTCGATGGCGGAGGAGCGGGCTGGATGGCGCCAGAGGAGTTGGCAAGGCGCATGGGTTGGATCAACGTCCGGCTCGCGGTCAAAGCCATCGAGTCACTAAAAGTGGCATTGGGCCCCGACTCCACTCGTTGTATCGAGGAGGCTCAAGCACGTGGGGCGATCTCGTCCGAGCTGACCCCCATTCGGACGGAATTCCTTATCGGCGCCCGGCCCCGAATCCTCCCTCGGGAGCCGCCGCCTCACCACTTGAGCCTTCTTGGAGAAATGCCCTCCGTGCCCTTTCAACCCGCACGGAGGTTTTTCCTGTACGGGCTGCTGCTGCACACTCTCCACTTTGCCATCTTCGTCTTCCGTCCGGACACGCCTTGGCGTACCATGTTGCCGTCCGGCGGAGGCGAAGGTCCCCAATGGAGGGCTCTCTACGCGGGAGTCTTCCCTTGTTCTATTGGGGACTAGGCCTGGAGGGTGTTGCACGGAGCAGTCCCGTGCAGTAGGTTGATAAGTAGGTTTACGGACTCCCAGGCTGCTTGCCATTTCTGCGGCCTGGAGGAGTCCGTTTTTCACGTACATATAGAGTGTGAGAGGTTGCAGCCCCTCTTTCATTACCTGAAGGGGCTGCTCCTCAATTTCTGGTTGCACTTCAGCCCCACGCTCCTGATCTACGGTCACCCGGTGCGGAGGGGAGCGGGCAGGTCGGAGGACGTCCTCGTGGGACTGCTCCTGCGCCTGGCTAAGAAAGCCATTAATTGGTCCAGGCTGCGGGCGGTCGAGGGGGTCGTTCGGCCCGATTGCCTGCCTCTCTTCCGCGGCCATGTTCGCGCCCGGGTGGCCCTGGAGATGGAGCACGCGGTGTCCGCCGGCATGCTTGAGTTTTTCTGCGACCAGTGGGCGCCGTGGGGACTGGAGTGCATCGCCACCCCGGACTACCAAATTTTAATTTGATTTGTTAAGTTTCCTTTAAAGTTTTACTGAGTTACAGTTATTTAATTGGTTTTATCAAATAGAGAAAGAAGAGTAAAACAAGGTTACACTGCAGTAGCAGTAAATTGGCACAGCAGGCAGTGGAAACCAGTTTTCTAACCAATCAGCAGGGGTGACTCATTTGGCTGTAAACAGTATAAAAAGACCAGTGTGAGTGCGAGCCAGCACTGAGTGCAAGTCAGCAGAGAGTGCTGTGAGTTTGGGTGTGGCTGACACAACCCCAGTCCCAGCCATGGACAAAATCCAGGCCCAGGCTGCAAGATTCTCAGCTCAACTCGGTGCTGTGTGAACGGGTGAGCTCCACACCCTGGCTGCTTGCGGGGAATGCTAGTGTGGCAGGCCCGGTGCAGAAGGCCCGGTGAGGAAAGGCTGTGAGATTTTCAACTCGGTGCTGTGTGAACAGGCTGCTCCACACCCCGGCTGCTCGCGGGGAATGCCGGTGCGGAGGGCCCGGTGCAGAAGTCCCAAGGTGGAAGACCCGGAGGAGAGTGGCCTGGGTGGGAGGCCCAGCACGGAGAACCCCAGGCGGGGTGCCCAGGGCGGGGCGGCTGGTCGGCAGAGGTGGAGTCGGGAGATGCAGTTGGTGATCATTGCTGCACTGGTTCTGAAAGTTGCAGAATGGTTTCGGACCTGAGTGCGTTCCAACGGCCCAGCATTTGCTCTGTCTGGCGGCAGCTGTGAGGCTTTTTCTTGGTCATGGGACCGGTTTATGCGACGCCATATTGGTGGAGGAAAGACAAACTGTTTCCATCTGTCATGTGGCGTGTGAACGGTTACAAGATGGAAAATGTGAATGCTTAAAAGACGGAAAATAAAAGGAGAGTAAAAGACAGAGCAAAGTAATATCAGTAAGGAATGATGAGTATTCTTTGATGGTTGGGTCCCGTGAGCAATAACAGCATGCAGAAGAATATTTGAGTGTTTGGTCTTTTTACGGGATTTCAGGCAGTGGGTGGCTTCTTTTTCCGTGGAAAGGCTGAAGGCTGTGGACAAGGACTATGACTTTACATGGTTGGACAACATCAAATGATATTCGTTAATGGATTGCCAAAAGGACTGGCGTAGAACTGGTATTTAATTGTTTTGTTGGGAAGGTTTCAGGTTTTCTGTTTGAAAGCAGTTTACTTGAAGCTTAATTGATTTTCTGATAAGGACTGTGGGAATTTGCACATGGTGATGTATTGGTGGTTATGTAGGAATTTACTTTGAGGTTATTGTCTAGTATTGGGTGTGGCTGAAAAGATAAAGTAAATTAATATTGGTAAATTATTGAATGAACGGACGCTTGAGTGAACGAATGGACGAACGATTCGAGCGAACGCATTCATGCATATTGGAACTTACACTCGATCGAACGTTCTGTCACTGCACAAGTGATTATTCGAACGATTCGAGTGAACGCATTCATGCATATTGGAACTTACATTCGATCGAACGTTCTGTCACTGCACAAGTGATTCGAACGATTCGAGCGAATACATTCATGCATATTGGAATTTACATTCGATCGAAGGTTCTGTCACTGCATAAGTGATTCGAACGATTCGAGCGAACGCATTCATGCATATTGGAAATTACACTCGATCGAACGTTCTTTCACTGCATAAGTGATCATTCGAACGATTCGAGCGAACGCATTCATGCATTTTGGAACTTACATTCGATCGAACGTTCTGTCACTGCATAAGTGATTCTAAAGATTCGAGTGAATGCATTCATGCATTTTGGAATTTACATTCGATCGAACGTTGTCACTGCACAAGTGATTCGAACGATTCGAGCGAATGCGTTCATGCATATTGGAACTTACACTCGATCGAACGTTCTGTCACTGCATAAGTGATCATTCGAACGATTCGAGCGAACGTATTCATGTATATTGGAACTTACATTTGATCGAGCATCCTTTCACTGCACAAGTGATCATTCGAACGATTCGAGAGAACGCATTCATGCATATTGGAACTTACACTCGATCGAACATCCTGTCACTGCACAAGTGATTATTCGAACGATTCGAGCGAACGCACGCAGGCGCGCACTGAGACTATGCTACGCACGCACACATTCAGACATACATAATGGAACTTACACTTGATCGAACGAACGACCTCTTGGGAGGTAGTGGTCGAACGAACGATTCGAGCGAACGCAAGCACATTGGAACTTACACTTATTGTTGTAAATCTAAAAAGTTGTGTGTAATTGTTTAAGGGTATTTGTACTTTAAACATTATTGATTATTTGTAAATGTAATCATTGCAATTCTATTAATTATAAGGCTGTTTTTAAGGCTTTATTTTTTTACTGTGATGGATGAATGTAATGGATCTACTATGTAATGGATTTACTATGTAATTGATGAGTTGTACAGGTATTATTGTATTTGAATAAAAAAGAAGGAAGAAGAGTAAAAAAAAAAGAAGAGTAAAACAAGGTTACACTGCAGCAGCAATAAATTGGCATAGCAGGCAGTGGAAAACAGTTTTCTAATCAATCAGCAGGGGTGACTCATTTGGATGTAAACAAACAGTATAAAAAGACCAGTGTGAGTGCGAGCCAGCACTGAGTGCAAGTCAGCAGAGCGTGCTGTGAGTTTGGGTAAGTGGGAGTAGTTCTTTAATTGATAGTTCTCTTTAAATCATTCTTGATAAGAGTACTTAAGCAGTTTAAGTGAAGGGGAAAAGTTAAGTATTTGGGATTCTGTTGGTTTAAGAAGAGTAAAAGAAGGTTACACTGCAGTAGCAGTAAATTGGCACAGCAGGCAGTGGAAACCAGTTTTCTAATCAATCAGCAGGGGTCAAAGTCAGAGGGCGGGGCCAATTCATTGGTACCCGTATATAGGTGGAGCTGTTGCTAATCCCGAGACACTACACTAGTAGTGTCTCCCAACTTCCCACCTCCTCTAACCTTACGGGGTAGAGGGAATTTAAAAGGTAGGTTCGATATATATTTTGTTTTCAGGGACTTAACTTAATAAAGTAATATAAGGGTTAAGTCATGGCAGGAAATCTCGGATCCGTGTCGTACTCCTCCTGTGCTATGTGGGAAATCAGGGACACTTCCAGTGTCCCTGACAACTATGTGTGCAGGAAGTGCGTCCAGCTGCAGCTCCTGACGGACCGCATGGCGGCACTGGAGCTGCGGATGGACTCACTCTGGAGCATCCACGATGCCGAGAACTTTGTGGATTACTCATTTAGTGAGTGGAACACACTGCGGGTAAAGGCAAGGTCAGACAGTAAATGGGTGACCAAGAGGCAGGGCAATATCAGGAAGGAAGTGCAGGAGTCCCCTGCGGTCGTCCATCTCCAAAACAGATATACCGTTTTGGATACTGTTGGGGGAAATGACCTACCAGGGGAAGGCACCAGCAGCCAGGTTCATGGCACCATGGCTGGCTCTGCTGCACAGCAGGGCGGGAAGAAGAGTGGTAGAGCTATAGTGATAGTATACTCAATTGTAAGGGGAATAGACAGGAGTTTCTGAGGCCGCAACCGAGATTCCAGGATGGTATGTTGCCTCCCTGGTGCAAGGGTCAAGGATGTCTCGGAGCGGCTGCAGAACATTCTGGAAAGGGAGGGTGAAGAGCCAGCTGTCGTGGTGCATGTAGGTACCAACGATATTGGTAAAAAGCGGGAAGTGGTCCTACAAGCAGAATTTAGTGAGCTAGGAGCTAAATTAAAAAGTAGGACCTCAAAGGTAGCAATCTCTGGGTTGCTACCAGTGCCACGTGCTAATCAGAGTAACATGAACAGGATAGCGAGATTAAATACGTGGCTTGAGCAGTGGTGCAGGAGGGAGGGATTCAAATACCTGAGGCATTGGAACCAGTTCTGGGGGAAGTGGGACCTGTACAAAAGGGACGGTCTGCACTTGGGCAGGACTGGAACCGATGTCCTCGGGGTAATATTTGCTAAGGCAGTTCGGGAGGATTTAAACTAATATGGCAGGGGAATGGAAACCTATGTAGCGAAACAGGGGGAAGTAATATGCAGTCAGAAACAAATGTTAGAAGGGTGAGAAACAATAAGGGAAATCCGAGTAAACAAAGGCAAGAAACACAAAGGGCCATACTAAATCATAAGTCTAAAAGGACAAAGGGTGTTAATAAAACAAGCCTAAAGGCTCTGTGTCTTAATGCAAGGAGTATCCGTAATAAGGTGAATGAATTGACTGTGCAAATTGATGTTAACGGATAAGATGTGATTGGGATTACAGAGACGTGGCTCCAGAACAATCAATGCTGGGAACTGAATATCCAGGGGTATTCAACATTCAGGAAGGATAGAATAAAAGGAAAAGGGGGTGGGGTAGCATTACTGATTAAAAAGGAGATTAATGCAATAGCTATGAAGGACATTAGCTTGGAGGATGTGGATTCAATATGGGTTGAGTTGCAGAACACCAAAGGGGAGAAAACGTTAGTGGAGGTTGTGTACAGACCTCCAAACAGAAGTAGTGAGGTGGGGGAGGGTATGAATCAGGAAATCAGAGGTGCATGCAAAAAAGGCGCAGCAGTTATCATGGGCGACTTTAATATGCATATAGATCGGGCTACTCAAACTGGAAGCAATACGGTGGAGGAGGATTTCCTGGAGTGTTTAAGGGATGGTTTCCTAAATCAATATTTTGAGGAACCAACTAGAGGGGAGGCCATCCTGGACTGGGTGTTGTGTAGTGAGGAAGGACTAATCAGCTATCTTGTGCTGCGAGGCCCCTTGGGGAATAGTGACCATAGTATGGTGGAGTTCTACATTAGGATGGAGAAGGAAACAGTTAATTCAGAGACCATGGTCCAGAACTCAAATAAGGGCAACTTTGAGGGTATGAGGCGTGAATTGGCGAGGTTAGATTGGCAAGCGATATTTAAGGGGTTATCAGTGGAAGGGCAATGGCAGACATTTACAGATCGCATGGATGAACTACAGCAATTGTACATCCCTGTCTAGCGTAAAAATAAAAAAGGGAAGGTGGCTCAACCATGGCTAACAAGGGAAATCAGGGATAGTATTAAAGCAAGGAAGTGGCATACAAATTGGTCAGAAGTAGCAGCAAACCCGGGGACTGGAAGAACATTAAAACTCAGCAGAGGAGGACGAAGGGTTTGATTAGGGCAGGGAAAATAAAATATGAAAGGAAGCTTGCGGAGAACATTAAAACGGACTGCAAAAGCTTCTATAAATATGTAAAAAGAAAGATGTTAGTAAAAACAAACGTAGGTCCCCTGCAGTCAGAAACAGGGGAAGTCATAATGGGGAACAAAGAAATGGCAGATCAATTGAACAAGTACTTTGGTTCGGTGTTTACTGTGGAGGACACAAACAACATTCCGGAAATAAAAGAGATCAAAGGATCTGGTAAGAGGGAGGAGCTGAGGGAAATCCTTATCAGTCGGGAAAAGGTGTTGGGGAAATTGATGGGACTGAAGGCTGATAAATCCCCAGGGCCTGATGGTCTGCATCCCAGAGTATTAAGGAGGTGGCCTTGGAAATAGTGGATGCATTGACGATCATTTTCCAACATTCCTTAGACTCTGGATCAGTTCCGAAGGAGTGGAGGGTGGCTAATGTAACCCCTCTTTTTAAAAAAGGAGGGAGGGAGACAGCAGGGAATTATAGACCGGTCAGCCTGACATCAGTGGTGGGTAAAATGATGGAATCAATTATTAAAGATGTCATAACAGACCATTTGGAAAGTGGCGACATGATAGGTCCAAGTCAGCATCGATTTGTGAAAGGGAAATCATGCTTGACAAATCTTCTGGAATTTTTTGTGGATTTTTCCAATAGAGTGGACGGGGGGGAACCAGTAGATGTGGTGTATTTGGACTTTCAGAAGGCCTTCGACAAGGTCCCACACAAGAGATTGGTGTGCAAAGTTACAGCACATGGGATTGGGGGTAATGTGTTGACGTGGATTGAGAACTGGTTGGCACACAGGAAACAAAGAGTAGGAGTAAATGGGTACTTTTCAGAATGGCAGGCAGTGACCAGCGGGGTACCGCAGGGTTCGGTGCTGGGGCCCCAGCTGTTTACATTATATATTAATTATTTGGACGAAGGGATTAATTGTAATATCTCCAAATTTGCGGATGGCACTAAATTGGGAGGCAGTGTGAACAATGAGGAGGATGCTAGGAGGCTACAGAGTGACTTGGACAGGTTGGGTGAATGGGCAAATGTATGGCAGATGAAGTACAATGTGGATAAATGTGAGGTTATCCACTTTGGTGGTAAAAATAGGGAGGCAGACTATTACCTGAATGGTGGCAGATTAGGGAAAGGGGAGGTGGAACGAGACCTGGGCGTCATGGTACATCAGTCACTGAAGGTGGGAAGGCAAGTGCAGCAGGCAGTCAAGAAAGCAAATGGCATGATGGCCTTCATAGCAAGGGGATTTGAGTACAGGAGTAGGGAGGTGATGCTACAGTTGTACAGGGCCTTGGTGAGGCCACACCTGTAGTATTGTGTGCAGTTTTAGTCTCATAACTTGAGGAAGGACATTCTTGCTATTGAGGGAGTGCAACGAAGGTTCACTAGATTGATTCCTGGGATGGCCAGACTGACATATCAAGAAAGACTGGATCAACTGAACTTGTATCCTCTGGACTTCAGAAGAATGAGGGGGGATCTTAGAGAGACGTTTAAAATCCTGACTGGTTTAGACAAATTAGATGCGGGCAGAAAGTTTCCAATGTTAGGGAAAACTAAAACCAGGGGTCACAGTCTAAGGATAAAGGGGAAGCCATTTAAGACTGAGATGAGGAGGAACTTCTTCACCCAGAGAGTGGTGAATCTGTGGAATTCTCTACCACAGAAGGTTGTTGAGACCAGTTCGCTAAATATATTCAAAAGGGAGTTAGATATAATACTCACAAACTAGGGGGATCAAGGGGTATGGCGAGAAAGCAGGAATGGGGTACTGAGGTAGCATGTTCAGCCATGAACGCATTGAATGGCGGTGCAGGCTCGAAGGACCGAATGGTCTACTCCTGCACCTATTTTCTATGTTTCTATGTTTCTAAAACAGTGACAGGATCGGACAAAGTCAACATGGATTTACAAAAGGGAAATCATGCCTGACTAATCTACTGGAATTTTTGGAGGATGTATCTGGTAGAATAGATAAGGGAGAAATAGTGGATGTGGTGTATTTGGACTTTCAGAAGGTTTTCGATAAGGTCCCGCATAAGAGATTAGCGTGAAAATTTAAAGCACATGGGATTGGGGGTAAGGTACTGATTTGGATAGAGAACTGGTTGACAGACAGGAAGCAAAGAGTTGGAATAAACGCGTCTTTTGCCGAGTGGCAGGCAGAGACTAGTGGGGTACCACAGGGATCGGTGCTAGGACCCCAGCTATTCACAATATATATTAATGATCTAGACGAGGGAACTAGTTGTAATATCTCTAAGTTTGCAGACGACACAAAGCTGGGTAGGCGTGTGTGCTGTGAGGAGGATGCAGAGAAACTCCGGTATGATTTGGACAGTATGGGTGATTAGGCAGATGCATGGCAGATGCAGTATAATGTGGATAAATGCGAGGTTATCCACTTTGGTTGCAAAAAGAGGAAGGCAGATTATTATCTGAACGGCAATAGATTGGGAAAAGCGGAAGTGCAACGTTATCTGGGAGTCCTTGTGCACCAGTCGCTGAAGGTAAGCATGCAGGTGCAGCAGGCGGATAAGAAGGCAAATGGTATGTTGGCCTTCATAGCGAGAGCATTCGAGTACAGGAGCACGGATGTCTTGCTGCAGTTGTACAAGTTGGTGAGTTACACCATGAGTATTGTGTGCAGTTTTGGTCGCCTTATCTGAGGAAGGATGTTCTTTCTTAGGAGGGAGTGCAGCGAAGATTTACCAGACTGATACCTGGGATGGCAGGAATGAAGTATGAAGAGAAATAGGGTCGATTAGGCGTATATTCGCTAGAGTTTCGAAGAATGAGAGGGGATCTCATTGAAACTTATAAAATTCTAACAGGACTAGACAGTCTAGATGCAGGAAGGATGTTCCCGGTGGCGGGGGAGTCCAGAACCAGGGGTCACAGTCTAAGGATAAGGGGTAAGCCATTTAGAACTGAGATGAGGAGGAATTTCTTCACCCAGAGAGTGTTGAACCTGTGGAATTCTCTACCACATAAGGCAATTGAGGCCAATTCTTCAAATATATTCAAGAAGGAGATAGATATATTTCTTAAGGCTAAAGGGATCAAGGGATATGGGGAGAAAGCAGGGTCAGGGTACTAAATTTGGATGATCAGCCATGATCTCATTAAATGGCGGAGCAGGCTCGATGGGCCGAATGAACTACTCCTGCTCCTATCTTCGATGCTTCTATGTAACATAATGAAATTCAGTTCTCATGAACCACAGATTCTCAGGGCGGTGTTGGGGGAAGGTGATTAATCAGCACCAAAACAATTAAAGTAATTACAATAACTCTACTTAGAGTAAGAATAAGTCAATATAGAGAGGATTTGAATACTGTAACACTGCTGTCCTGCTGTTTACCTGTCAGTAATTAGTTAACATCTGTTTCTGTTGGTGCAGTTCAGTAGGAACCAAAGCATTATCAATGCATTTCAACTTATATATGAACAAAAGAACATCAGAAATAGGAGCAGGAGTAGCCCATTCGGCCCCTCGAACCAGCTCCGCCATTCAATAAAATCATGGCTGATCATCGACCTCAATAGCCGTTTCCTGCCACTGGGATAGAAACATAGAAAATAGGAGCAGGAGTAGGCCATTCGGCCCCTCGAGCCTGCTCCGCCATTCAATGCGATCATGGCTGATCATCCAAATTCAGTACCCTGTCCCTGCTTTCTCCCCATATCCCTTGATCACCTTAGCCTTAAGAAATATAACTAACTCCTTCTTGAATATATTTAATGAATTGGACTCAACTGTCTTCTGTGGTAGAGAATTCCACAGGTTCACCACTCTCTGGGTGAAGAAATTCCTCCTCATCTCAAACCTAAATGGCTTACCCCTTATCCTTAGATTGTGACCCCTGGTTCTGGACTCCCCCACCATCGGGAACATCCTTCCTGCATCTAGTCTGTCCAGTCCTGTTAGAATTTTATAAGTTTCAATGAGATCCCCTCTCATTCTTCTAAATTTTAGCGAATACAAGCTCAATCGACCCAATCTCTCTTCATAAGTCATTCCTGCCATCCCAGGTATCAGTCTGGTGAATCTTCGCTGCACTCTCTCCATGGCAAGAACATCCTTCCTTTGATAAGGCGACCAAAACTGCACACAATATTCAATGTGTGGTCTCACCAAGGCCCTGTACAACTGCAGCAAGACATCCTTGCTCCTGTACTCGAATCCTCTCGCTATGAAGGCCAACATACCATTTGCCTTCTTAACCGCCTGCTGCACCTGCATGCTTACCTTCAGCGACTTGCGCACAAGGTCACCCAGCTCTCCTTGCACTTAGCCTTTTCCCAATCTATTGCCATTCAGGTAATAATCTGCCTTCCTGCTTTTGCAACCAAAGTGGACAACCTTGCATTTATCCACATTATACTGCATCTGCCGTGCATCTGCCCAATCACCCAACCTGTCCAAATAATACTGGAGTTTCTCTCCTCGCAGCACACACGCCCACCCAGTTGTGTGTCATCTTCAAACTTAGAGATATTAGATCTAGTTCCCTCGTCTAGATCATTAATATATATTGTGAATAACTGGGGTTCTAGCACCGATCCCTGCGGTACCCCACTAGTCACTGCCTGCCACTCGGAAAAAGTCCCGTTTATTTCAACTCTCTGCTTCCTGTCTGCCAATCAGTTTTCTATCCAAGACAGTACCTTACCCCCAATCCCGTGTGCTTTACCTTTGCATGCTAATCTCTTATGCGGGACCTTATCGAAAGCCTTCTGAAATTCCAAATACACTACATCCACTGGTTCTCCCTAATCTATTCTACCAGTTACATCCTCAAAAAATTCCAGTAGATTATTCAAACATGATTTAACTTTTGTAAATCCATGTTGACTTTGTCTGATCCTGTCACTGTTTTCCAAGTGCTCTGCTATTAAATCTGTTAAAATGGACTCTTGCATTTTCCCCACTACCGATGTCAGGCTTACCAGTCTATAATTCCCCATTTTCTCTCTACCACCTTTTTATAATAGTGGGGTTACAGTACCTACCCTCCAATCCATGGGAGCTGTTCCAGAGTCTACAGGTGTTCCACTCCGGTTAGTGACCCACACTCAGTGCAATTCTACAGTGACAGATACTCCCAGTAATACATGGCCACTGGGGTCAGGTGTTCCACTCCGGTTAGTGACCCACACTCAGTAGTACTACAGTGAGAGACCCTTCCACCAATACCTTCTCTCAGAGAGTTCCTTACACTGAGGTCTGATTCAACAGTACACAATATTACACGAAAGTCAATAACTACATAACACAGCGAGCCCGTGAGTTACAAACAAAGTTTTACTTTCAGTTGAGGCAATGGAATAAAACCTCAGAAATAATTCAGGTCATTTGTCTAAACGAAATGCTATCACTGATCGGGTGTCTGTATAACGGTGACCACCAGATCAGGATGTATCATTATCAGTCACAGAGTAAAACTAGAGACCAGCTCACACACAGATTTACACAACTTCAATGGTTATAATCACTTACCAGGAACACCAATGACGGCAATGATCATGTAGTATATTTTCACCACACTGTCAAATGTGTTTAACATTTTCTGTGTGAAGCGATGTGTCCCTTCGTGCTGCAGGCAATCTCTCTGAATTATACTCTGAGGCGGGACATTCCCAGAGCCTTTCACTTATACCCTGCGGGATATCCACGGGGAGATTGAAGTTGCAACATCGCTGAAAATATTATTTAGAAAAACATTTGAACAAACATATGACGACAGCCGAGTTAATTCCCTGCTGTGATGGAATATATTTAGTGCTGAGATTGTAATTGAAAACCCCAAAGACCGGTGAATTCTGGTCACATTAATTAACTAATGACAATTGCCAGCTGTATTCTCCCAGCAATGGGGTTGTTGTTTCAAACACCACCAATCTCCAGACCTCAAATTGTTTCGGTGAAGTCCTTCGCTCTGCTGTGGCCATTCAGTAATTACATTTCAAAAGTTAGAGGGTCCTCTCAGGGCTGCTCTGCTCCACTCTGGGATGGGGCTGTCCGTGTTAACTGTGGCCATTTAGTTAAACAATGAAAGTGGTGAATTTGTGTCGATGGATCCTCATACTAATGCAACCCCTCATCTAATACAGTACCTCAAACTAATACAGTACATCAAACTAATACAGTAGCTGAAACGAATACAGTACCTGAAACTAATACAGCCCCTCAAAGTAATACAGCTCCTCAAACTAATACAGTACCTCAAACTAATACAGAACCTCAAACTAATAGAGTATCTCAAACTATTACATCCCCTCAAACTAATACAGATCCTCAAACTAATACAGCACCTCGAATTAATACAATTCCTCAAACTAATACCGACCCTCAAACTAATACAGTCCCTCAAACAAATGCAGCCCCTCAAACTAATACAGATCTTCAAACTAATACAACTCCTCAAACTAATACAGCCCCTCAAACAAATACAGCCCCTCAAACTAATACAGACACTCAATCTAATACAGCCCCTCAAACTAATACAGACCCTCAAACTATTACATCCCCTCAAAATAATACAGCCCCTCAAACTAATACAGCACCTCTAACTAATACAATTCCTCAAACCAATACAGCCCCTCAAACTAATACAGATCCTCAAACTAATACAACTCCTCAAACTAATACAGCCCCTCAAACTAATACAGACCCTCAAACTAATACAACCCCTCAAACTAATACAGCCCCTCAAACTAATACAGCCCCTCAAACTAATACAGACCCTCACACTAATACAGCCCCTCAAACTAATACAGCCCCTCAAACTAATACAGATCCTCAAACTAATACAACGCCTCAAACTAATACAGCACCTTAAACTAATACAACGCCTCAAACTAATACAGCCCCTCAAACTAATACAGACCCTCAAACTAATACAGACCCTCAAACTAATACAGCCCCTCAAACTAATACAGCCCCTCAAACTAATACAGACCCTCAAAATAATACAGCCCCTCAAACTAATACAGCCCCTCAAACTAATACAGACCCTCAAACTAATACAGACACTCAAACTAATACAGACACTCAAACTAATACAGCACCTCAACTAATACAGCCCCTCAAATTAATACAGTACCTCAAAATAATACAGCTCCTCAAACTAATACAGTACCTTAAACTAATACAGTACCTCAAACTAATACAGCCCCTCAAACTAACACAGTACCTCAAACTAATACAGTACCTCAAACTAATACAGACACTCAAACTAATAGGGGTAAAAATTCAGTTGGTTGCGCCTCGCGTTAGCGCCTTAAGAGGGCGCTAATGGGGCGCAAATCCGCTACCGCCCGGGCGCAGCGATGTTTGCGCCGCTCGGGAACTTAACTTGACATTGTGCGGTGGTGCTAAACATTACCGCTGCGACCACCTGCGCGCGCAGATTGTGACGTCATTCCATGGTGCAACGCCCTTGTGGCTCCCCGGAGCAGAAATTGAGTGGCGCCCCCAGCCTTACCGCCTGGCGCATCCAACAACCAGAAGACTGGAACGCTATCAATCGCTGTGGGGCTGGGGGGGGGGGGGCTATTTAAAGGGGGCCTCTTCCTATCTTTTATTGTTGGTGGCATTTTTGAACTACGCATTCTGAGAGAGAGAGGGAGAGACTTCTGGAGAGATTCAACGTTGTGTGAAGGAGTTTTGGGTACTGAGCAGCACTTTGCAGGTTCATTTTGATTTGCCATTCCTTGTATCGATTTAGCAGAGATTGTGGGGGCTGCACTCTGAGCTCTTTGCCTGGTACTCTCCATTGTTCTTTCCAGCACATTTGATGTGCAAGTCTCTCCAGGCCGAGATTCAAGGCTGCAATGAACAGGATGTGGAAGGAAAGCAAGATTAACCATCCCCTTTAAGAACTGGCCCGTGCCATTGTGTGTGTATTCCATTGCTGACTGACATTACATGAGCTTCGCCAGCGCTCTGAGTTAGCGCCTCACTCCTTGGCCTTTGCGCCTTAAGACAGGTGTGCAGACCCTGATTTAGCGCTCCACTCACCTCCCGGGGCGGTAAAAGTGAAGTTTCCAGTCAGTGCCGATAATTAGCGCCAGGCGCTAATATTTGCGTCCAGACGATATTTGCGCCCAAAATGGGGCGCAACCTAATTTTTACCCCATAGAGTACCTCAATCTAATACAGACCCTCAAAGTATTACATCCCCTCAAACTAATACAGCCCCTCAAACTAATACATTTCCTCAAACCAATACAGACCCTCAAACTAATACAGTGCCTCAAACAAATACAGCCCCTCAAACTAATACAGATCCTCAAACTAATACAACTCCTCAAACTAATACAGCCCCTCAAACTAACACAGATCCTCAAACTAATACAATGCCTCAAACTAATACAGAACCTTAAACTAATACAACGCCTCAAACTAATATAGACCCTCAAACTAATACAGACCCTCAAACTAATACTGCCCCTCAAACTAATACAGCCCCTCAAACTAATACAGCCCCTCAGACGAATACAGACCCTCAAACTAATACAGCCCCTCAAACTAATACAGCCCCTCAAACTAATACAGCCCCTCAAACTAATACAGACCCTCAAACTAATACAGACACTCAAACTAATACAGCACCTCAACTAATACAGCCCCTCAAATTAATACAGTACCTCAAAATAATACAGCTCCCCAAACTAATACAGTACCTTAAACTAATACAGTACCTCAAACTAATACAGCCCCTCAAAATAACAAAGTACCTCAAACTAATACAGTACCTCAAACTAATACAGCTTCTCAAAATATTACGGAATCTCAAACTAATACAGTTCCTCAAACTAATACAGAAACCTCAAACTAATACAAACCCACAAACTAATACAGCCCCACAAACTGATACAGCCCCTCAAACAAATACAGCCCCTCAAACTAATACAGACACTCAAACTAATAGAGTACCTCAATCTAATACAGACCCTCAAACTATTACATCCACTCAAACTAATACAGCCCGTTAAACTAATACAGCACCTCTAACGAATACAATTCCTCAAACCAATACAGACCCTCAAACTAATACAGTCCCTCAAACTAATACAGAACCTCAAACTAATACAACTTCTCAAACTAATACAGCACCTTAAACTAATACAACTCCTCAAACTAATACAGCCCCTCAAACTAATACAGACACTCAAACTAATACAACCCCTCAAACTAATACAGCCCCTCAAACTAATACAGCCCCTCAAACTAATACAGAACCTCGCACTAATACAGACCCTCAAACTAATACAGACCCTCACACTAATACAGCACCTTAAACTAATACAACTCCTCAAACAAATACAGCCCCTCAAATTAATACAGAACCTCAAACTAATACAACCCCTCAAACTAATACAGCTCCTCAAACTAATACAGCCCCTCAAACTAATACAGACCCTCACACTAATACAGCCCCTCAAACTAATACAGCCCCTCAAACTAATACAGCCCCTCAGACTAATACAGACCCTCAAACTAATACAGCCCCTCAAACTAATACAGCCCCTCAAACTAATACAGACCCTCAAACTAATACAGACCCTCAAACTAATACAGACACTCAAACTAATACAGCACCTCAACCAATACAGCCCCTCAAATTAATACAGTACCTCAAAATAATAGAGCTCCTCAAACTAATACAGTACCTTAAACTAATACAGTACCTCAAACTAACACAGCCCCTCAAACTAACAGAGTACCTCAAACTAATACAGTACCTCAAACTAATACAGATTCTCAAACTAACACAGTACCACAAACTAATACAGTTCCACAAACTAATACAGAAACCTCAAACTAATACAAACCCTCAAACGAATACAGCCCCACAAACTGATACAGCCCCTCAAACAAATACAGCCCCTCAAACTAATACAGACACTCAAACTAATAGAGTACCTCAATCTAATACAGACCCTCAAACTATTACATCCCCTCAAACTAATACAGCCCCTCAAACTAATACAGCACCTCTAACTAATACAATTCCTCAAACCAATACAGACCCTCAAACTAATACAGTCCCTCAAACTAATACAGAACCTCAAACTAATACAACTCCTCAAACTAATACAGCACCTTAAACTAATACAACTCCTCAAACTAATACAGCCCCTCAAACTAATACAGACCCTCAAACTAATACAACCCCTCAAACTAATACAGCCCCTCAAACTAATACAGCCCCTCAAACTAATACATATCCTCACACTAATACAGCCCCTTAAACTAATACAGCCCCTCAAACTAATACAGATCCTCAAACTAATACAACGCCTCAAACTAATACAGCACCTTAAACTAATACAACGCCTCAAACTAATACAGCCCCTCAAACTAGTACAGTCCCTCACACAAATACAGCCCCTCAAACTAATACAGATCCTCAAACTAATACAACTCCTCAAACTAATACAGACCCTCAAACTAATACAACCCCTCAAACTAATACAGCCCCTCGAACTAATACAGCCCCTCAAACTAATACAGACCCTTAAACTAATACAATTCCTCAAACTCATACAGACCCTCAAACTAATTCAGTCCCTCACACAAATACAGCCCCTCAAACTAATACAGATCCTCAAACTAATACAGATCCTCAAACTAATACAACTCCTCAAACTAATACAGACCCTCAAACTAATACAACCCCTCAAACTAATACAGCCCCTCGAACTAATACAGCCCCTCAAACTAATACAGCACCTCTAACTAATACAATTCCTCAAACTCATACAGACCCTCAAACTAATACAGTCCCTCACACAAATACAGCCCCTCAAACTAATACAGATCCTCAAACTAATACAACTCCTCAAACTAATACAGCAGCTTAAACTGATACAACTCCTCAAACTAATACAACCCCTCAAACTAATACAGACCCTCAAACTAATACAACCCCTCAAACTAACACAGCCCCTCGAACTAATACAGCCCCTCAAACTAATACAGACCCTCAAACTAATACAGCCCCTTAAACTAAGACAGACCCTCAAACTAATACAGCTCCTCAAACTAATACAGATCCTCAAACTAATACAGCCCCTCAATCTAATACAGACCCTCAAACTAATACAGCTCCTTAAACTAAGACAGACCCTCAAACTAATACAGCTCCTCAAACTAATACAGATCCTCAAACTAATACAACCCCTCAAACTAATATCACTCCTCAAACTAATACAGCACGTTAAACTAAAACAAGTCCTCAAACTAATACAGCCCCTCAAACTAATACAGCAGCTCAAACTAATACAGCCCCTCAAACTAATACAGACCCTAAAACTAATACAGCCCCTCAAACTAATACAGCCCCTCAAACTAATACAGATCCTCAAACTAATACAATGCCTCAAACTAATACAGCACCTTAAACTAATACAACTCCTCAAACTAATAAAGACCCTCAAACTAATACAGCCCCTCAAACTAATACAGCCCCTCAAACTAATACAGCCCCTCAAACTAATACAGCCCCTCAAACTAATACAGACCCTCAAACTAATACAGCCCCTCAAACTAAGACAGACCCTCAAACTAATACAGCTCCTCAAACTAATACAGATCCTCAAACTAATACAGCCCCTCAAACTAATACAGAACCTCAAACTAATACAGCTCCTCAAACTAAGTCAGACCCACAAACTAATACAGCTCCTCAAACTAATACAGATCCTCAAACTAATACAGCACGTTAAACTAATACAACTCCTCAAACTAATACAGCCCCTCAAACTAATACAGCCCCTCAAACTAATACAGCCCCTCAAACTAATATGGACCCTCAAACTAATACAGCCCCTCAAACTAATACAGCCTCTCAAACTAATACAGATCCTCAAACTAATACAACGCCTCAAACTAATACAGCACCTTAAATTAATACAACTCCTCAAACTATTACAGACCCTCAAACTAATACAGACCCTTAAACTAATACAGCCCCTCAAACTAATACAGCCCCTCAAACTAATACAGCCCCTCAAACTAATACTGACCCTCAAACTAATACAGCCCCTCAAACTAATACAGCCCCTCAAACTAATACAGACCCTCAAACTAATACAGACCCTCAAACTAATACAGACCCTCAAACTAATACAGCACCTCAACTAATACAGACCCTTAAATTAATACAGTACCTCAAAATAATACAGCTCCTCAAACTAATACAGTACCTCAAACTAATACAGTACCTCAAACTAATACAGCCCCTCAAACTAATACAGTACTTCAAACTAATACAGTACCTCAAACTAATGCAGCTCCTCAAAATATTACAGACCCTCAAACTAATACAGACCCTTAAACTAATAAAGCTCCTCAAACTCATAACTAATACAGCCCCTCAAACTAATACAGACCCTCAAACTAATACAGCCCCTCAAACTAATACAGCCCCTCAAACTAATACAGCCCCTCAAACTAATACAGTCCCTCAAACTAATACAGCCCCTCAAATTAATACAGCCCCTCAAACTAATACAGCCCCTCAAACTAATACAGCCCCTCAAAACAATGCAGACCCTCAAACTAATACAGCCCCTCAAACTAATACAGCCCCTCAAACTAATACAGCCCCTCAAACTAATACAGCCCCTCAAACTAATACAGCCCCTCAAACTAATGGAGCCCCTCAAACTAATAGAGAAACTCAAACTAATACAGCTCCTCAAACTAATGCAGCCCCTCAAACTAATAGAGAACCTCAAACTAATACAGATCCTCAAACTAATAGAGAACCTCAAACTAATAGAGAATCTCAATGTAATACAGACCCTCAAACTAATAGAGAACCTCAAACTAATACAGATTCTCAAACTAATAGAGAACCTCAAACTAATAGAGAACCTCAATCTAATACAGACCCTCAGACTAATAGAGAACCTCAAACTAATACAGATCCTCAAACTAATACAGCCCCTCAAATTAATACAGCCCCTCAAACTAATACAGTGCCTCAAACTAATACAGCCGCTCAAACTAATACAGCCCCTCAAACTAATACAGTACCTCAAACTAATACAGCCCCTCAAACTAATACAGCCCCTCAAACTAATACAGCCCCTCAAACTAATACAGCCCCTCAAACTAATACAGACACTCAAACTAATACAGACACCCAAACTAATGTCCAAAAATGTGCGGGTTAGGTTGATTTGGCAATGATAAATTGAACATTAGTGTTAGGGGGGGATTAAATAAGTGGGGTTACGGGGATAGGATAGGATGGGATATGTTAGGGGGAATTAAATACGTGGGGTTACGGGGATAGGTTTGGATATGTGTCGGTGCAGGCTCGATGGGGATTCTGTGTTGGAAAGCAGGGACAGGGTACTGGATTTGGATGATCAGCCATGATCGTAGCGAATGGTGGAGCAGGCTCGAAGGGACGAATGGCCTACTCCTGCTCCTAGTTTCTATGTTTCTATGCAATAAAGCTCCTCAAACTAATACAGATCCACAAACTAATACAGTACCTCAAAGTAATACTGACCTTCAAACTTATACAGCTCCTCAAACTAATACAGCTCCTCAAACTAATACAGCCCCTCAAACTAATACAGCCCCTCAAACTAATACAGACCCTCAAACTAATACAGCCCCTCAAACTAATACAGATCCTCAAACTAATACAGTACCTCAAAGTAATACTGACCCTCAAACTAATACAGCTCCTCAAACTAATACAGCCCCTCAAACTAATACAGCCCCTCAAACTAATACAGCCCCTCAAACGAATTCAGATCCTCAAACTAATACAGTACGTCAAAGTAATACAGACCCTCAAACTAATACAGCCCGTCAAACTAATACAGCCCCTCAAACTAATACAGCCCCTCAAACTAATACAGGCACTCAAACTAATACAGCCCCTCAAACTAATATAGATCCTCAAACTAATACAGATCCTCAAACTAATACAGACCCTCAAACTAATACAGCCCCTCAAACTAATACAGCCCCTCAAACTAATACAGACCCTCAAACTAATATACCTCCTCAAACGAATACAACTCCTCAAACTAATACAGACCCTCAAAATAATACAGACCCTCAAACTAATACAGACTCTCAAACTAATACAGACCCTCAAACTAATGCAGCCCCTCAAATTAATACAGCCCCTGAAACTAATATAGTTCTTCAAAATAATTCAGCCAATCAAACTAATACAGCCCCTCAAACTAATATAGCCCCTCAAACTAATACAGCCCCTCAAACTAATACAGTTCCTCAAACTAATACAGCCCCTGAAACTAATACAGCCACTCAAACTAATACAGACCCTCAAACTAATACAGACCCTCAAACTAATACAGACCCTCAAACTACTACAGCTCCTCAAGCTAATACAGACCCTCAAACTAATACAGTCCATCAAACTAATACAGACCCACAAACTAATACAGACCATCAAAATAATACAGCACCTCAAACTAATACAGACCATCAAACTAATACAGCCCCTCAAACTAATACAGACCCTGAAACTAATACAGACCCTCAAACTAATACAGTCCAACAAATTAATAGAGAACCTCAAACTAATACAGACCCTCAACCTAATACAGACCCTCAAACTAATACAGACCCTTAAACTGATACAGTACATCAAACGAATACAGCCCCTAAAACTAATACAGCCCCTAAAACTAATTAATAGCCTAAAACTAATACAGCTCCTCAAACTAATACAGCTCCTCAAACTAATACAGACCCTCAAACTAATACAGCTCCTCAAACTAATACAGCTCCTCAAACTAATACAGCTCCTCAAACTAATACAGACCCTCAAACTAATACAGACCCTCAAACTAATACAGTACCTCAAACTAATACAGCTCCTCAAACTAATACAGCTCCTCAAACTAATACAGCCCCTCAAATTAATACAGACCCTCAAATTAATACAGATCCTTAAACTAATACAGACCCTCAAACTAAAACAGACCCTCAAACTAATACAACTCCTCAAACTAATGCAGCTCCTCAAACTAATACAGTAACTCAAACTAATACAGCCCCTAAAATTAATACAGCCCCTCAAAATAATACAGCCCCTCAAACTAAGACAGACACTCAAACTAATACAGACCCTCAAACTAATACAGCCCCTCAAACTAAGACAGACCCTCAAACTAATACAGCTCCTCAAACTAATACAGATCCTCAAACTAATACAGCCCCTCAAACTAATACAGACCCTCAAACTAATACAGCTCCTCAAACTAAGTCAGACCCTCAAACTAATACAGCTCCTCAAACTAATACAGATCCTCAAACTAATACAGCACGTTAAACTAATGCAACTCCTCAAACTAATACAGCCCCTCAAACTAATACAGCCCCTCAAACTAATACAGCCCCTCAAACTAATATGGACCCTCAAACTAATACAGCCCTTCAAACTAATACAGCCCCTCAAACTAATACAGATCCTCAAACTAATACAACGCCTCAAACTAATACAGCACCTTAAATTAATACAACTCCTCAAACTATTACAGACCCTCATACTAATACAGACCCTTAAACTAATACAGCCCCTCAAACTAATACAGCCCCTCAAACTAATACAGACCCTCAAACTAATACAGACCCTTAAACTAATACAGCCCCTCAAACTAATACAGCCCCTCAAACTAATACAGACCAACAAACTAATACAGACCCTCAAACTAATACAGAACCTCAAACTAATACAGCACCTCAACTAATACAGACCCTTAAATTAATACAGTACCTCAAAATAATACAGCTCCTCAAACTAATACAGTACCTCAAACTAATACAGTACCTCAAACTAATACAGCCCCTCAAACTAATACAGTACTTCAAACTAATACAGTACCTCAAACTAATGCAGCTCCTCAAAATATTACAGACCCTCAAACTAATACAGACCCTTAAACTAATAAAGCTCCTCAAACTCATAACTAATACAGTCCCTCAAACTAATACAGCCCCTCAAACTAATACAGTCCCTCAAACTAATACAGCCCCTCAAACTAACACAGCCCCTCAATCTAATACAGACCCTCAAACTAATACAGCCCCTCAAACTAATACAGCCCCTCAAACTAATGGAGCCCCTCAAACTAATAGAGAAACTCAAACTAATACAGCTCCTCAAACTAATGCAGCCCCTCAAACTAATAGAGAACCTCAAACTAATACAGATCCTCAAACTAATAGAGAACCTCAAACTAATAGAGAATCTCAATGTAATACAGACCCTCAAACTAATAGAGAACCTCAAACTAATACAGATTCTCAAACTAATAGAGAACCTCAAACTAACAGAGAACCTCAATCTAATACAGACCCTCAGACTAATAGAGAACCTCAAAGTAATACTGACCCTCAAACTAATACAGCTCCTCAAACTAATACAGCCCCTCAAACTAATACAGCCCCTCAAACGAATACAGATCCTCAAACTAATACAGTACCTCAAAGTAATACAGACCCTCAAACTAATACAGCCCGTCAAACTAATACAGCCCCTCAAACTAATACAGCCCCTCAAACTAATACAGACACTCAAACTAATACAGCCCCTCAAGCGAATATAGATCCTCAAACTAATACAGATCCTCAAACTAATACAGACCCTCAAACTAATACAGCCCCTCAAACTAATACAGCCCCTCAAACTAATACAGCCCCTCAAACTAATGCAGCCCCTCCAATTAATACAGCCCCTGAAACTAATATAGTTCTTCAAAATAATTCAGCCAATCAAACTAATACAGCCCCTCAAACTAATATAGCCCCTCAAACTAATACAGCCCCTCAAACTAATACAGTTCCTCAAACTAATACAGCCAATCAAACTAATACAGCCCCTCAAACTAATACAGACCCTCAAACTAATACAGACCCTCAAACTAATACAGACCCTCAAACTACTACAGCTCCTCAAGCTAATACAGACCCTCAAACTAATACAGTCCATCAAACTAATACAGACCCACAAACTAATACAGACCATCAAAATAATACAGCACCTCAAACTAATACAGACCATCAAACTAATACAGCCCCTCAAACTAATACAGACCCTGAAACTAATACAGACCCTCAAACTAATACAGTTCAACAAATTAATAGAGAACCTCAAACTAATACAGACCCTCAACCTAATACAGACCCTCAAACTAATACAGACCCTTAAACTGATACAGTACATCAAACGAATACAGTACCTCAAACTAATACAGCCCCTAAAACTAATACAGCCCCTAAAACTAATTAATAGCCTAAAACTAATACAGCTCCTCAAACTAATACAGCTCCTCAAATTAATACAGTCCCTCAAACTAATACAGCCCCTCAAACTAATACAGCTTCTCAAACTAATACAGATCCTCAAACTAATACAGTCCCTCAAACTAATACAGCCCCTCAAACTAATACAGCCCCTCAAACTAATACAGATCCTCAAACTAATACAGTCCCTCAAACTAATACAGCCCCTCAAACTAATACAGCCCCTCAAACTAATACAGCTTCTCAAACTAATACAGCTCCTCAAACTAATACAGTACCTCAAACTAATACAGCTGCTCAAACTAATACAGATCCTCAAACTAATACAGCTGCTCAAACTAATACAGATCCTCAAACTAATACAGCTCCTCAAACTAATACAGATCCTCAAACTAATACAGCTCCTCAAACTAATACAGTACCTCAAACTAATACAGCTCCTCAAACTAATACAGATCCTCAAACTAATACAGCTCCTCAAACTAATACAGTACCTCAAACTAATACAGCTGCTCAAACTAATACAGATCCTCAAACTAATACAGCTGCTCAAACTAATACAGATCCTCAAACTAATACAGCTGCTCAAACTAATACAGACCTCAAACTAATACAGACCCTCAAACTAATACAGCTCCTCAAACTAATACAGCTCCTCAAACTAATACAGCCCTCAAACTAATACAGACCTCAAACTAATACAGCCCCTCAAACTAATACAGACCCTCAAACTAATACAGCTCCTCAAACTAATACAGCCCCTCAAACTAATACAGCCCCTCAAACTAATACAGACCCTCAAACTAATACAGCACCTCAAACTAATACAGCTCCTCAAACTAATACAGACCTCAAACTAATACAGCCCTTAAACTAATACAGCCCCTCAAACTAATACAGCCCCTCAAACTAATACAGACCCTCAAACTAATACAGCCCCTCAAACTAATACAGCCCCTCAAACTAATACAGCCCCTCAAACTAATACAGCCCCTCAAACTAATACAGCCCCTCAAACTAATACAGCCCTCAAACTAATACAGCCCCTCAAACTAATACAGCCCCTCAAACTAATACAGCCCCTCAAACTAATACAGCTCCTCAAACTAATACAGACCCTCAAACTAATACAGCCCCTCAAACTAATACAGCCCCTCAAACTAATACAGCCCCTCAAACTAATACAGACCCTCAAACTAATACAGCCCCTCAAACTAATACAGCCCCTCAAACTAATACAGCCCCTCAAACTAATACAGACCCTCAAACTAATACAGCCCCTCAAACTAATACAGCACCTCAAACTAATACAGCCCCTCAAACTAATACAGACCCTCAAACTAATACAGCCCCTCAAACTAATACAGCCCCTCAAACTAATACAGCCCCTCAAACTAATACAGCCCTCAAACTAATACAGCTCCTCAAACTAATACAGCTCCTCAAACTAATACAGCACCTCAAACTAATACAGCCCTCAAACTAATACAGTCCCTCAAACTAATACAGCTACCTCAAACTAATACAGACCCTCAAACTAATACAGACCGCTCAAACTAATACAGACCCTCAAACTATACAGCTCCTCAAACTAATACAGCTCCTCAAACTAATACAGACCCTCAAACTAATACAGACCCTCAAACTAATACAGCTCCTCAAACTAATACAGACCTCAAACTAATACAGACCCTCAAACTAATACAGATCCTCAAACTAATACAGACCCTCAAACTAATACAGACCCTCAAACTAATACAGCTCCTCAAACTAATACAGCACCTCAAACTAATACAGTCCTCAAACTAATACAGCTCCTCAAACTAATACAGAACCTCAAACTAATACAGCTCCTCAAACTAATACAGCTCCTCAAACTAATACAGCTCCCTCAAACTATACAGACACTCAAACTAATACAGACCCTCAAACTAATACAGCCCCTCACACTAATACAGACCCTCAAACTAATACAGCTCCTCAAACTAATACAGCCCCTCAAACTAATACAGATCCTCAAACTAATACAACGCCTCAAACTAATACAGCACCTTAAATTAATACAACTCCTCAAACTTATACAGACCCTCAAACTAATACAGACCCTTAAACTAATACAGCCCCTCAAACTAATACAGCCCCTCAAACTAATACAGACCCTCAAACTAATACAGACCCTTAAACTAATACAGCCCCTCAAACTAATACAGACCAACAAACTAATACAGACCCTCAAACTAATACAGACCCTCAAACTAATACAGCACCTCAACTAATACAGACCCTTAAATTAATACAGTACCTCAAAATAATACAGCTCCTCAAACTAATACAGTACCTCAAACTAATACAGTACCTCAAACTAATACAGCCCCTCAAACTAATACAGTACTTCAAACTAATACAGTACCTCAAACTAATGCAGCCCTCAAACTAATACAGCCCCTCAAACTAATACAGACCCTCAAACTAATACAGCCCTCAAACTAATACAGCCCCTCAAACTAATACAGCCCCTCAAACTAATACAGTCCCTCAAACTAATACAGCCCTCAAACTAATACAGCCCCTCAAACTAATACAGACCCTCAAACTAATACAGCCCTCAAACTAATACAGCCCCTCAAACTAATACAGACCCTCAAACTAATACAGCCCCTCAAACTAATACAGCCCTCAAACTAATACAGCCCTCAAACTAATACAGCCCCTCAAACTAATACAGACCCTCAAACTAATACAGCCCTCAAACTAATACAGACCCTCAAACTAATACAGACCCTCAAACTAATACAGACCCTCAAACTAATACAGACCCTCAAACTAATACAGCCCTCAAACTAATACAGACCCTCAAACTAATACAGCCCTCAAACTAATACAGACCCTCAAACTAATACAGCCCTCAAACTAATACAGCCCCTCAAACTAATACAGCCCCTCAAACGAATACAGATCCTCAAACTAATACAGTACCTCAAAGTAATACAGACCCTCAAACTAATACAGCCCGTCAAACTAATACAGCCCCTCAAACTAATACAGCCCCTCAAACTAATACAGACACTCAAACTAATACAGCCCCTCAAACTAATATAGATCCTCAAACTAATACAGATCCTCAAACTAATACAGACCCTCAAACTAATACAGCCCCTCAAACTAATACAGCCCCTCAAACTAATACAGATCCTCAAACTAATGCAGCCCCTCCAATTAATACAGCCCCTGAAACTAATATAGTTCTTCAAAATAATTCAGCCAATCAAACTAATACAGCCCCTCAAACTAATATAGCCCCTCAAACTAATACAGCCCCTCAAACTAATACAGTTCCTCAAACTAATACAGCCCCTCAAACTAATACAGCCCCTCAAACTAATACAGACCCTCAAACTAATACAGACCCTCAAACTAATACAGACCCTCAAACTACTACAGCTCCTCAAGCTAATACAGAACCTCAAACTAATACAGTCCATCAAACTAATACAGACCCACAAACTAATACAGACCATCAAAATAATACAGCACCTCAAACTAATACAGACCATCAAACTAATACAGCCCCTCAAACTAATACAGACCCTGAAACTAATACAGACCCTCAAACTAATACAGTTCAACAAATTAATAGAGAACCTCAAACTAATACAGACCCTCAACCTAATACAGACCCTCAAACTAATACAGCCCCTAAAACTGATACAGCCCCTAAAACTAATTAATAGCCTAAAACTAATACAGCTCCTCAAACTAATACAGCTCCTCAAACTAATACAGACCCTCAAACTAATACAGCTCCTCAAATTAATACAGCCCCTCAAACTAATACAGATCCTCAAACTAATACAGTCCCTCAAACTAATACAGCCCCTCAAACTAATACAGCCCCTCAAACTAATACAGCTTCTCAAACTAATACAGCTCCTCAAACTAATACAGTACCTCAAACTAATACAGCTGCTCAAACTAATACAGATCCTCAAACTAATACAGTACCTCAAACTAATACAGCTCCTCAAACTAATACAGATCCTCAAACTAATACAGCTCCTCAAACTAATACAGTACCTCAAACTAATACAGCTCCTCAAACTAATACAGCCCCTCAAATTAATACAGACCCTCAAATTAATACAGATCCTTAAACTAATACAGACCCTCAAACTAAAACAGACCCTCAAACTAATACAGCTCCTCAAACTAATACAGACCCTCAAACTAATACAGTAACTCAAACTAATACAGCTCCTCAAACTAATACAGCCCCTGAAAATAATAGAGCCCCGCAAACTAATAGAGACCCTCAATCTAATACAGCTCCTCAATCTCATACAGCTCCTCAAACTAATACAGCTCCTCAAACTAATACAGGAACTCAAACTAATACAGATCCTTAAACTAATACAGACCCTCAAACTAATACAGCCCCTCAAACTAAAACAGACCATCAAACTAATACAGCTCCTCAAACTAATACAGCTCCTCAAACTAATACAGTAACTCAAACTAATACAGCTCCTTAAACTAATACAGACCCTCAAACTAATACAGCCCCTCAAACTAATACAGACCCTCAAACTAATACAGCTCCTCAAACTAATACAGTAACTCAAACTAATACAGCCCCTCAAACTAATACAGACCCTCAAACTAATACAGCCCCTCAAACTAATACAGCCCCTCAAACTAATACAGCCCCTCAAACTAATACAGCTCCTCAAACTAATACAGCCCCTCAAACTAATACAGAACCTCAAATTAATACAGCTCCTCAAACTAATACAGCCCTCAAACTAATACAGCCCCTCAAACTAATACAGACCCTGAAACTAATATAGACCCTCAAACTAATACATAGATACATAGATACATAGAAGATAGGAGCAGGAGTAGGCCATCCGGCCCTTTGAGCCTGCTCCGCCATTTAATGAGATCATGGCTGATCCTCCAATTCAGTATCCCGTCCCCGCCTTCTCTCCGTAACCCTTAACCCCTTTTGCCTGTAGAAATATATCTAATTCCCTCTTAAATATATTTAATGAGCTGGCGTACACTGCCCTCTGTGGCAATGAGTTCCACAGGTTCACCACCCTCTGAGTGAAGAAATTCCCCCTCATTTCTGTCCTAAATGGTTTAGCCCTTATCCTTAAATTATGTCCTCTAGTTCTGTTCTCACCCGCCAAGGGAAACATTCCTTCTGCATCTAGTCTGTCTAGACCTGTCAGAATTTTATACACTTCTATGAGGTCCCCTCTCAATCTTCTAAACTCCAGTGTGTACATCCCTAAACTACATAGTCTCTCCTCATAGGTCAATCCCGCCATTCCTGGTATCAGCCTGGTGAATCGCCGCTGCACCCCCTCCATGGCAAGAACATCTTTCCTCAGATGAGGCGACCAAAACTGTACACAGTACTCGAGGTGTGGTCTCACCAGTGCCCTGTACAGCTGCAGCAAGGTATCCCTGTTCCTGTATTCCAACCCTTTTGCTATGAAGGCCAGCATACCGTTTGCCTTCTTGATCGCCTGTTGCACCTGCATGCTCGCCTTCAGTGACTGGTGTACAAGAACACCCAGGTCTCTCTGTACTTCCCCCTCTCCCAATTTATTGCCATTTAAATAATAATTTGCCCTCCCGTTCCTGCACCCAAGGTGGATAACTTCGCACTTGTCCACATTATAGTGCATCTGCCATTTATCCGCCCAATCACCCAGTCTGTCCAAATCGCTCTGGAGCTTCCTGGTCTCCTCCTCTGAGCCCACACCCCCTCCTAGTTTAGTGTCGTCTGCAAATTTGGAAATGCTGCATCCGACTCCCTGATCCAGGTCATTAATGTAAATTGTGAACAGCTGGGGACCCAGGACAGATCCCTGTGGTACCCCACTTGTTACTGCCTGCCATTCAGAAAATGAGCCTTTTATTCCAACTCTCTGTTTTCTATCTGACAGCCAGTTCTCTATCCACGTCAATACATTCCCCTTTATCCCATGAGCTTCAATTTTCCCTGCTAATCTTTTATGTGGGACCTTATCGAAGGCCTTTTGGAAGTCCAGGTACACCACATCTACTGGCTCTCCCCCATCTATTTTACCAGTTACTCCCTCAAAAAATTCCAATAGATTAGTCAAGCACGATTTACCCTTTGTAAATCCATGTTGACTCTGTCCTATCCTATCCTGTCCAGTCCAACAAATTAATAGAGAACCTCAAACTAATACAGACCCTCAAACTAATACAGACCCTCAAACTAATACAGACCCTTAAACTGATACAGTACATCAAACTAATACAGCCCCTAAAACTAATACAGCTCCTCAATCTAATAGAGACCCTCAAACTAATACAGTCACTCAAACTAATACAGACCCTTAAACTGATACAGTACATCAAACAAATACAGCCCCTAAAACTAATAAAGCTCCTCAATCTAATACAGACCCTTAAACTGATACAGTCCCTCAAACTAATACAGCTCCTCAAACTAATACAGCTCCTCAAACTAATACAGTCACTCAAACTAATACAGCTCCTCAAACTAATACAGCTCCTCAAACTAATACAGTCACTCAAACTAATACAGCTCCTCAAACTAATACAGACCCTCAAACTAATATAGCCCCTCAAACTAATACAGCTCCTCAAACTAATACAGCTCCTCAAACTAATACAGCTCCTCATACTAATACAGACCCTCAAACTAATACAGCCCCTCAAATTAATACAGACCCTCAAATTAATACAGCTCCTCAAACTAATACAGACCCTCAAACTAATACAGCTCCTCAAACTAATACAGACCCTCAAACTAATACAGCTCCTCAAACTAATACAGCTTCTCAAACTAATACAGACCCTCAAACTAATACAGACCCTCAAATTAATACAGACCCTCAAATTAATACAGCTCCTCAAGCTAATACAGCTCCGGAAACTAATACAGCTCCTCAAACTAATACAGCTCCTCAAACTAATACAGATCCTCAAATTAATAGAGACCCTCAAACTAATACAGCCCCTCAAACTAATACAGACCCTCAAAATAATACAGCCGCTCAAACTAATAGAGAGCCTCAAATTAATACAGCCCCTCAATCTAATACAGCTCCTCAAACTAATACAGCTCCTCAAACTATTACAGCCCCTCAAACTAATACAGCCCCTCAAAATAATACAGCCCCTCAAACTAATAGAGAGCCTCAAATTAATACAGCCCCTCAATCTAATACAGCTCCTCAAACTAATACAGCTCCTCAAACTAATACAGCAACTCAAACTAATACAGCCCCTCAAACTAATACAGCCCCTGAAAATAATACAGCTCCTCAAACTAATACAGTAACTCAAACTAAAACAGACCCTCAAACTAATACAGCTCCTCAAACTAATACAGCTCCTCAAACTAATACAGCAACTCAAAATAATACAGCCCCTCAAACTAATACAGACCCTCAAACTAATACAGCTCCTCAAACTAATACAGCTCCTCAAACTAATAGAGACCCTCAAACTAATACAGCCCCTCAAACTAATACAGCTCCTCAAACTAATACAGTAACTCAAACTAATACAGACGCTCAAACTAATACAGCCCCTAAAACCAATACAGATCCTCAAACTAATACAGCCCCTCAAACCAATACAGATCCTCAAACTAATACAGCCCCTCAAACTAATACAGCTCCTCAAACTAATACAGCTCCTCAAACTAATACAGCCCCTCAAACTAATACAGCTCCTCAAACTAATACAGACCATCAAACTACTACAGACACTCAAACTAATACAGCCCCTCAAACTAATACAGACCCTCAAATTAATACAGCTCCTCAAACTAATACAGCCCCTCAAACTAATACAGCCCCTCAAACTAATACAGATCCTCAAATTAATAGAGACCCTCAAACTAATACAGCCCCTCAAACTAATACAGACCCTCAAACTAATACAGCCCCTCAAACTAATACAGACCCTCAAACTAATACAGCTCCTCAAACTAATACAGCCCCTCAAACTAATATATTCCCTCAAACTAATACAGCCCCTCAAACAAATACAGCTCCTCAAACTAATACAGCCCCTCAAACTAATACAGCCCCTCAAACTAATACAGACCCTCAAACTAATCCAGACCCTCAAACTAATACAGCCCCTCAAACTAATACAGCCCCTCAAACTAATACAGACCCTGAAACTAATAGAGACCCTCAAACTAATACAGCTCCTCAAGCTAATACAGCCCCTCAAACAAATACAGCTCCTCAAACTAATACAGCACCTCAAACTAATACAGCCCCTCAAACTAATACAGACACTCAAACTAATGCAGACCCTCAAATTAATACAGCTCCTCAAACTAGTACAGACCCTCAAACTAATACAGCCTCTCAAACTAATACAGCCCCTCAAACAAATACAGCTCCTCAAACTAATACAGCGCCTCAAATTAATACAGTACCTCAAACTAATAGAGACCCTCAAACTAATACAGCCCCTCAAAATAATACAGCCCCTCAAACTAATAGAGACCCTCAAACTAATAGAGACACTCAAACTAATACAGCCCCTCAAAATAATACAGACCCTCAAACTAATACAGACCCTCAAACTAATAGAGCTCCTCAAACTAATACAGCTCCTCAAACTAATACAGACCCTCAAACTAATACAGCACCACAAACTAATACAGACCCTCAAACTAATACAGCACCACAAACTAATACAGACCCTCAAACTAATACAGCACCACAAACTAATACAGACCCTCAAACTAATACAGCACCACAAACTAATACAGACCCTCAAACTAATACAGTCCATCAAACTAATACAGACCCACAAACTAATACAGATCATCAAACTGATACAGAAACTCAAACTAATACAGCCCCTCAAACTAATACAGACCCTCAAACTAATACAGACCCTCAAACTAATAGAGCCCCTCAAACTAATACAGCTCCTCAAACTAATACAGTACCTCAAACTAATACAGACCCTCAAACTAATACAGCCCCACAAACTAAAACAGACCCTCAAACTAATACAGACCCTCAAAATAATACAGCACCTCAAACTAATACAGACCATCAAACTAATACAGCCCCTGAAACTAATACAGACCCTGAAACTAATACAGACCCTCAAACTAATACAGTCCAACAAATTAATAGAAAACCTCAAACTAATACAGACCCTCAACCTAATACAGACCCTCAAACTAATACAGCCCCTAAAACTAATTAATACCCTAAAACTAATACAGTACCTCAAACTAATACAGCCGCTAAAACTAATTGAGCCCCTCTAAATAATACTGCTCCTCAAACTAATACAGCTCCTCAAACTAATACAGCCCCTCAAAATAATACAGCTCCTCAAACTAATACAGTACATCAAACTAACACTTCCCCTCAAACTAATACAGACCCTCAAACTAATACAGCCCCTCAAACTAATACAGACCCTCAAACTTATACAGTACCTCAAACTAATACAGCCCCTCAAACTAATACAGACCCTCAATCTTAAACAGTACCTGAAACTAATACAGCCCCTCAAATTAATACAGCCCTTCAAACTAATACAGCCCCTCAAACTAATACAGTACCTCAAACTAATACAGACCCTCAATCTTAAACAGTACCTCAAACTAATACAGCCACTCAAACTAATACAGCCCTTCAAACTAATACAGCCCCTCAAACTAATACAGCCCCTCAAATTAATACAGCCCCTCAAAATAATACAGACCCTCAAACTAATACAGACCCTCAAACTAATACAGCCCCTCAAACTAATACAGCCCCTCAAATTAATACAGCCCCTCAAAATAATACAGACCCTCAAACTAATACAGACCCTCAAACTAATACAGCCCCTCAAACTAATACAGTACCTCAAACTAATACAGCCACTCAAACTAATACAGCCCTTCAAACTAATACAGGCCCTCAAACTAATACAGTACCTCAAACTAATACAGCCCCTCAAACTAATACAGCCCCTCAAACTAATACAGCCCCTCAAACTAATACAGCCCCTCAAACTAATACAGCCCCTCAAACTAATACAGCCCCTCAAACTAATACAGCTCCTCAAACTAATACAGCTCCTCAAACTAATACAGCTCCTCAAACTAATACAGCCACTCAAAATAATACAGCCCTTCAAACTAATACAGCCCCTCAAACTAATACAGTACCTCAAACTAATACAGACCCTCAATCTAATACAGCCCCTCAAACTAATACAGCCCCTCAAACTAATACAGCCCCTCAAACTAATACAGACCCTCAAACTAATACAGCCTCTCAAACTAATACAGCCCCTCAAACAAATACAGCTCCTCAAACTAATGCAGACCCTCAAATTAATACAGCTCCTCAAACTAATACAGACCCTCAAACTAATACAGCCCCTCAAACTAATACAGCCCCTCAAACTAATAGAGACCCTCAAACTAATACAGACCCTCAAACTTAAACAGTACCTCAAACTAATACAGCCCCTCAAACTAATACAGACCCTCAAACTTAAACAGTATCTCAAACTAATACAGCCCCTCAAATTAATACAGCCCCTCAAACTAATAGTGCCCCTCAAACTAATACAGTCCCTCAAACTAATACAGACCCTCAAAATAATACAGACCCTCAAACTAATACAGACCCTCAAACTAATACAGCCCCTCAAACTAATACAGTACCTCAAACTAATACAGCCACTCAAACTAATACAGCCCCTCAAACTAATACAGCCCCTCAAACTAATACAGTACCTCAAACTAATACAGCCCCTCAAACTAATACAGCCCCTCAAACTAATACAGCCCCTCAAACTAATACAGCCCCTCAAACTAATACAGTACCTCAAACTAATACAGCCCCTCAAACTATTACAGCCCCTCAAACTAATAAGGTACCTCAAACTAATACAGCCCCTCAAACTATTACAGCCACTCAAACTAATACAGACCCTCAATCTAATACAGCCCCTCAAACTAATACAGCCCCTCAAACTAATACAGCTCCTCAAACTAATATTTCCCTTCAAACTAATACTGACCCTCAAACTAATAGAGAACCTCAAACTAATACAGACCCTCAAACTAATAGAGAACCTCAAACTAATACAGACCCTAAGACTAATAGAGAACCTCAAACTAATACATCCCCTCTAACTAATACAGCTCCTCAAACTAATACAGCTCCTCAAACTAATACAGCCCCTCAAACTAATACAGACCCTCAGACTAATAGAGAACCTCAAACTAATAGAGCCCCTCAAACTAATACAGCTCATCAAACTAATACAGTACCTCAAACTAATACAGACCCTCGAACTAATACAGCCCCTCAAACTAATACAGCACCTCTAACTAATACAATTCCTCAAACTCATACAGACCCTCAAACTAATACAGTCCCTCACACAAATACAGCCCCTCAAACTAATACAGATCCTCAAACTAATACAACTCCTCAAACTAATACAGCAGCTTAAACTGATACAACTCCTCAAACTAATACAACCCCTCAAACTAATACAGACCCTCAAACTAATACAACCCCTCAAACTAATACAGCCCCTCGAACTAATACAGCCCCTCAAACTAATACAGACCCTCAAACTAATACAGCCCCTTAAACTAAGACAGACCCTCAAACTAATACAGCTCCTCAAACTAATACAGATCCTCAAACTAATACAGCCCCTCAAACTAATACAGACCCTCAAACTAATACAGCTCCTCAAACTAAGACAGACCCTCAAACTAATACAGCTCCTCAAACTAATACAGATCCTCAAACTAATACAGCCCCTCAAACTAATATAACTCCTCAAACTAATACAGCACGTTAAACTAAAACAAGTCCTCAAACTAATACAGCCCCTCAAACTAATACAGCAGCTCAAACTAATACAGCCCCTCAAACTAATACAGACCCTAAAACTAATACAGCCCCTCAAACTAATACAGCCCCTCAAACTAATACAGATCCTCAAACTAATACAATGCCTCAAACTAATACAGCACCTTAAACTAATACAACTCCTCAAACTAATAAAGACCCTCAAACTAATACAGCCCCTCAAACTAATACAGCCCCTCAAACTAATACAGCCCCTCAAACTAATACAGCCCCTCAAACTAATACAGACCCTCAAACTAATACAGCCCCTCAAACTAAGACAGACCCTCAAACTAATACAGCTCCTCAAACTAATACAGATCCTCAAACTAATACAGCCGCTCAAACTAATACAGACCCTCAAACTAATACAGCTCCTCAAACTAAGTCAGACCCACAAACTAATACAGCTCCTCAAACTAATACAGATCCTCAAACTAATACAGCACGTTAAACTAATACAACTCCTCAAACTAATACAGCCCCTCAAACTAATACAGCCCCTCAAACTAATACAGCCCCTCAAACTAATATGGACCCTCAAACTAATACAGCCCCTCAAACTAATACAGCCTCTCAAACTAATACAGATCCTCAAACTAATACAACGCCTCAAACTAATACAGCACCTTAAATTAATACAACTCCTCAAACTATTACAGACCCTGAAACTAATACAGACCCTTAAACTAATACAGCCCCTCAAACTAATACAGCCCCTCAAACTAATACAGCCCCTCAAACTAATACAGACCCTCAAACTAATACAGCCCCTCAAACTAATACAGCCCCTCAAACTAATACAGACCCTCAAACTAATACAGACCCTCAAACTAATACAGACCCTCAAACTAATACAGCACCTCAACTAATACAGACGCTTAAATTAATACAGTACCTCAAAATAATACAGCTCCTCAAACTAATACAGTACCTCAAACTAATACAGTACCTCAAACTAATACAGCCCCTCAAACTAATACAGTACTTCAAACTAATACATTACCTCAAACTAATGCAGCTCCTCAAAATATTACAGACCCTCAAACTAATACAGACCCTTAAACTAATAAAGCTCCTCAAACTCATAACTAATACAGTCCCTCAAACTAATACAGCCCCTCAAACTAATACAGCCCCTCAAACTAATACAGCCCCTCAAACTAATCCAGTCCCTCAAACTAATACAGCCCCTCAAATTAATACAGCCCCTCAAACTAATACAGCCCCTCAAACTAATACAGCCCCTCAAAATAATGCAGACCCTCAAACTAATACAGCACCTCAAACTAATACAGCCCCTCAAACTAATACAGCCCCTCAAACTAATACAGCCCCTCAAACTAATACAGCCCCTCAAACTAATGGAGCCCCTCAAACTAATAGAGAAACTCAAACTAATACAGCTCCTCAAACTAATGCAGCCCCTCAACCTAATAGAGAACCTCAAACTAATACAGATCCTCAAACTAATAGAGAACCTCAAACTAATAGAGAATCTCAATGTAATACAGACCCTCAAACTAATAGAGAACCTCAAACTAATACAGATTCTCAAACTAATAGAGAACCTCAAACTAATAGAGAACCTCAATCTAATACAGACCCTCAGACTAATAGAGAACCTCAAACTAATACAGATCCTCAAACTAATACAGCCCCTCAAATTAATACAGCCCCTCAAACTAATACAGTGCCTCAAACTAATACAGCCGCTCAAACTAATACAGCCCCTCAAACTAATACAGTACCTCAAACTAATACAGCCCCTCAAACTAATACAGCCCCTCAAACTAATACAGCCCCTCAAACTAATACAGCCCCTCAAACTAATACAGACACTCAAACTAATACAGAAACCCAAACTAATGTCCAAAAATGTGCGGGTTAGGTTGATTTGGCAATGATAAATTGAACATTAGTGTTAGGGGGGGATTAAATAAGTGGGGTTACGGGGATAGGATTGGATGGGATATGTTAGGGGGAATTAAATACGTGGGGTTACGGGGATAGGTTTGGATATGTGTCGGTGCAGGCTCGATGGGGATTCTGTGTTGGAAAGCAGGGACAGGGTACTGGATTTGGATGATCAGCCATGATCGTAGCGAATGGTGGAGCAGGCTCGAAGGGACGAATGGCCTACTCCTGCTCCTAGTTTCTATGTTTCTATGCAATAAAGCTCCTCAAACTAATACAGATCCACAAACTAATACAGTACCTCAAAGTAATACTGACCTTCAAACTTATACAGCTCCTCAAACTAATACAGCTCCTCAAACTAATACAGCCCCTCAAACTAATACAGCCCCTCAAACTAATACAGACCCTCAAACTAATACAGCCCCTCAAACTAATACAGATCCTCAAACTAATACAGTACCTCAAAGTAATACTGACCCTCAAACTAATACAGCTCCTCAAACTAATACAGCCCCTCAAACTAATACAGCCCCTCAAACTAATACAGCCCCTCAAACGAATACAGATCCTCAAACTAATACAGTACGTCAAAGTAATACAGACCCTCAAACTAATACAGCCCGTCAAACTAATACAGCCCCTCAAACTAATACAGCCCCTCAAACTAATACAGACACTCAAACTAATACAGCCCCTCAAACTAATATAGATCCTCAAACTAATACAGATCCTCAAACTAATACAGACCCTCAAACTAATACAGCCCCTCAAACTAATACAGCCCCTCAAACTAATACAGACCCTCAAACTAATATAGCTCCTCAAACGAATACAACTCCTCAAACTAATACAGACCCTCAAAATAATACAGACCCTCAAACTAATACAGACCCTCAAACTAATACAGACCCTCAAACTAATGCAGCCCCTCAAATTAATACAGCCCCTGAAACTAATATAGTTCTTCAAAATAATTCAGCCAATCAAACTAATACAGCCCCTCAAACTAATATAGCCCCTCAAACTAATACAGCCCCTCAAACTAATACAGTTCCTCAAACTAATACAGCCCCTGAAACTAATACAGCCCCTCAAACTAATACAGACCCTCAAACTAATACAGACCCTCAAACTAATACAGACCCTCAAACTACTACAGCTCCTCAAGCTAATACAGACCCTCAAACTTATACAGTCCATCAAACTAATACAGACCCACAAACTAATCCAGACCATCAAAATAATACAGCACCTCAAACTAATACAGACCATCAAACTAATACAGCCCCTCAAACTAATACAGACCCTGAAACTAATACAGACCCTCAAACTAATACAGACCCTTAAACTGATACAGTACATCAAACGAATACAGCCCCTAAAACTAATACAGCCCCTAAAACTAATTAATAGCCTAAAACTAATACAGCTCCTCAAACTAATACAGCTCCTCAAACTAATACAGACCCTCAAACTAATACAGCTCCTCAAACTAATACAGCTCCTCAAACTAATACAGCTCCTCAAACTAATACAGACCCTCAAACTAATACAGACCCTCAAACTAATACAGTACCTCAAACTAATACAGCTCCTCAAACTAATACAGCTCCTCAAACTAATACAGCCCCTCAAATTAATACAGACCCTCAAATTAATACAGATCCTTAAACTAATACAGACCCTCAAACTAAAACAGACCCTCAAACTAATACAACTCCTCAAACTAATGCAGCTCCTCAAACTAATACAGTAACTCAAACTAATACAGCCCCTCAAAATAATACAGCCCCTCAAACTAAGACAGACCCTCAAACTAATACAGACCCTCAAACTAATACAGCCCCTCAAACTAAGACAGACCCTCAAACTAATACAGCTCCTCAAACTAATACAGATCCTCAAACTAATACAGCCCCTCAAACTAATACAGACCCTCAAACTAATACAGCTCCTCAAACTAAGTCAGACCCTCAAACTAATACAGCTCCTCAAACTAATACAGATCCTCAAACTAATACAGCACGTTAAACTAATGCAACTCCTCAAACTAATACAGCCCCTCAAACTAATACAGCCCCTCAAACTAATACAGCCCCTCAAACTAATATGGACCCTCAAACTAATACAGCCCCTCAAACTAATACAGCCCCTCAAACTAATACAGATCCTCAAACTAATACAACGCCTCAAACTAATACAGCACCTTAAATTAATACAACTCCTCAAACTATTACAGACCCTCAAACTAATACAGACCCTTAAACTAATACAGCCCCTCAAACTAATACAGCCCCTCAAACTAATACAGACCCTCAAACTAATACAGACCCTTAAACTAATACAGCCCCTCAAACTAATACAGCCCCTCAAACTAATACAGACCCTCAAACTAATACAGACCCTCAAACTAATACAGACCCTCAAACTAATACAGCACCTCAACTAATACAGACCCTTAAATTAATACAGTACCTCAAAATAATACAGCTCCTCAAACTAATACAGTACCTCAAACTAATACAGTACCTCAAACTAATACAGCCCCTCAAACTAATACAGTACTTCAAACTAATACAGTACCTCAAACTAATGCAGCTCCTCAAAATATTACAGACCCTCAAACTAATACAGACCCTTAAACTAATAAAGCTCCTCAAACTCATAACTAATACAGTCCCTCAAACTAATACAGCCCCTCAAACTAATACAGTCCCTCAAACTAATACAGCCCCTCAAACTAACACAGCCCCTCAATCTAATACAGACCCTCAAACTAATACAGCCCCTCAAACTAATACAGCCCCTCAAACTAATGGAGCCCCTCAAACTAATAGAGAAACTCAAACTAATACAGCTCCTCAAACTAATGCAGCCCCTCAAACTAATAGAGAACCTCAAACTAATACAGATCCTCAAACTAATAGAGAACCTCAAACTAATAGAGAATCTCAATGTAATACAGACCCTCAAACTAATAGAGAACCTCAAACTAATACAGATTCTCAAACTAATACAGCCCCTCAAACTAATACAGCCCCTCAAACGAATACAGATCCTCAAACTAATACAGTACCTCAAAGTAATACAGACCCTCAAACTAATACAGCCCGTCAAACTAATACAGCCCCTCAAACTAATACAGCCCCTCAAACTAATACAGACACTCAAACTAATACAGCCCCTCAAACTAATATAGATCCTCAAACTAATACAGATCCTCAAACTAATACAGACCCTCAAACTAATACAGCCCCTCAAACTAATACAGCCCCTCAAACTAATACAGACCCTCAAACTAATATAGCTCCTCAAACGAATACAACTCCTCAAACTAATACAGACCCTCAAACTAATACAGACCCTCAAACTAATACAGACCCTCAAACTAATACAGACACTCAAACTAATGCAGCCCCTCCAATTAATACAGCCCCTGAAACTAATATAGTTCTTCAAAATAATTCAGCCAATCAAACTAATACAGCCCCTCAAACTAATATAGCCCCTCAAACTAATTCAGCCCCTCAAACTAATACAGTTCCTCAAACTAATACAGCCCCTCAAACTAATACAGCCCCTCAAACTAATACAGACCCTCAAACTAATACAGACCCTCAAACTAATACAGACCCTCAAACTACTACAGCTCCTCAAGCTAATACAGACCCTCAAACTAATACAGTCCATCAAACTAATACAGACCCACAAACTAATACAGACCATCAAAATAATACAGCACCTCAAACTAATACAGACCATCAAACTAATACAGCCCCTCAAACTAATACAGACCCTGAAACTAATACAGACCCTCAAACTAATACAGTTCAACAAATTAATAGAGAACCTCAAACTAATACAGACCCTCAACCTAATACAGACCCTCAAACTAATACAGACCCTTAAACTGATACAGTACATCAAACGAATACAGTACCTCAAACTAATACAGCCCCTAAAACTAATACAGCCCCTAAAACTAATTAATAGCCTAAAACTAATACAGCTCCTCAAACTAATACAGCTCCTCAAACTAATACAGACCCTCAAACTAATACAGCTCCTCAAATTAATACAGCCCCTCAAACTAATACAGATCCTCAAACTAATACAGTCCCTCAAACTAATACAGCTCCTCAAACTAATACAGCTCCTCAAACTAATACAGTACCTCAAACTAATACAGCTCCTCAAACTAATACAGCTCCTCAAACTAATACAGATCCTCAAACTAATACAGTACCTCAAACTAATACAGCTCCTCAAACTAATACAGATCCTCAAACTAATACAGCTCCTCAAACTAATACAGTACCTCAAACTAATACAGCTCCTCAAACTAATACAGCTCCTCAAACTAATACAGCCCCTCAAATTAATACAGACCCTCAAATTAATACAGATCCTTAAACTAATACAGACCCTCAAACTAAAACAGACCCTCAAACTAATACAGCTCCTCAAACTAATACAGACCCTCAAACTAATACAGTAACTCAAACTAATACAGCCCCTCAAACTAATACAGCCCCTGAAAATAATAGAGCCCCGCAAACTAATAGAGACCCTCAATCTAATACAGCTCCTCAAACTAATACAGCTCCTCAAACTAATTCAGGAACTCAAACTAATACAGATCCTTAAACTAATACAGACCCTCAAACTAATACAGCCCCTCAAACTAAAACAGACCATCAAACTAATACAGCTCCTCAAACTAATACAGCTCCTCAAACTAATACAGTAACTCAAACTAATACAGCTCCTTAAACTAATACAGACCCTCAAACTAATACAGCCCCTCAAACTAATACAGACCCTCAAACTAATACAGCTCCTCAAACTAATACAGTAACTCAAACTAATACAGCCCCTCAAACTAATACAGACCCTCAAACTAATACAGCCCCTCAAACTAATACAGCCCCTCAAACTAATACAGCCCCTCAAACTAATACAGCTCCTCAAACTAATACAGCCCCTCAAACTAATACAGAACCTCAAATTAATACAGCTCCTCAAACTAATACAGCCCCTCAAACTAATACAGCCCCTCAAACTAATACAGACCCTGAAACTAATATAGACCCTCAAACTAATACATAGATACATAGATACATAGAAGATAGGAGCAGGAGTAGGCCATCCGGCCCTTCGAGCCTGCTCCGCCATTTAATGAGATCATGGCTGATCCTCCAATTCAGTATCCCGTCCCCGCCTTCTCTCCGTAACCCTTAACCCCTTTTGCCTGTAGAAATATATCGAATTCCCTCTTAAATATATTTAATGAGCTGGCGTACACTGCCCTCTGTGGCAATGAGTTCCACAGGTTCACCACCCTCTGAGTGAAGAAATTCCCCCTCATTTCTGTCCTAAATGGTTTAGCCCTTATCCTTAAATTATGTCCTCTAGTTCTGTTCTCACCCGCCAAGGGAAACATTCCTTCTGCATCTAGTCTGTCTAGACCTGTCAGAATTTTATACACTTCTATGAGGTCCCCTCTCAATCTTCTAAACTCCAGTGTGTACATCCCTAAACTACATAGTCTCTCCTCATAGGTCAATCCCGCCATTCCTGGTATCAGCCTGGTGAATCGCCGCTGCACCCCCTCCATGGCAAGAACATCTTTCCTCAGATGAGGCGACCAAAACTGTACACAGTACTCGAGGTGTGGTCTCACCAGTGCCCTGTACAGCTGCAGCAAGGTATCCCTGTTCCTGTATTCCAACCCTTTTGCTATGAAGGCCAGCATACCGTTTGCCTTCTTGATCGCCTGTTGCACCTGCATGCTCGCCTTCAGTGACTGGTGTACAAGAACACCCAGGTCTCTCTGTACTTCCCCCTCTCCCAATTTATTGCCATTTTAATAATAATTTGCCCTCCCTTTCCTGCACCCAAGGTGGATAACTTCGCACTTGTCCACATAATAGTGCATCTGCCATTTATCCGCCCAATCACCCAGTCTGTCCAAATCGCTCTGGAGCTTCCTGGTCTCCTCCTCTGAGCCCACCCCCCCTCCTAGTTTAGTGTCGTCTGCAAATTTGGAAATGCTGCATCCGACTCCCTGATCCAGGTCATTAATGTAAATTGTGAACAGCTGGGGACCCAGGACAGATCCCTGTGGTACCCCACTTGTTACTGCCTGCCATTCAGAAAATGAGCCTTTTATTCCAACTCTCTGTTTTCTATCTGACAGCCAGTTCTCTATCCACGTCAATACTTTCCCCTTTATCCCATGAGCTTCAATTTTCCCTGCTAATCTTTTATGTGGGACCTTATCGAAGGCCTTTTGGAAGTCCAGGTACACCACATCTACTGGCTCTCCCCCATCTATTTTACCAGTTACTCCCTCAAAAAATTCCAATAGATTAGTCAAGCACGATTTACCGTTTGTAAATCCATGTTGACTCTGTCCTATCCTATCCTGTCCAGTCCAACAAATTAATAGAGAACCTCAAACTAATACAGACACTCAAACTAATACAGACCCTCAAACTAATACAGACCCTTAAACTGATACAGTACATCAAACTAATACAGCCCCTAAAACTAACACAGCTCCTCAATCTAATAGAGACCCTCAAACTAATACAGTCACTCAAACTAATACAGACCCTTAAACTGATACAGTACATCAAACTAATACAGCCCCTAAAACTAATACAGCTCCTCAATCTAATACAGACCCTTAAACTGATACAGTCCCTCAAACTAATACAGCTCCTCAATCTAATACAGACCCTTAAACTGATACAGTCCCTCAAACTAATACAGCTCCTCAAACTAATACAGCTCCTCAAACTAATACAGTCACTCAAACTAATACAGCTCCTCAAACTAATACAGCTCCTCAAACTAATACAGTCACTCAAACTAATACAGCTCCTCAAACTAATACAGACCCTCAAACTAATACAGCACCTCAAACTAATACAGCTCCTCAAACTAATACAGCTCCTCAAACTAATACAGTCACTCAAACTAATACAGCTCCTCAAACTAATACAGCCCCTCAAACTAATACAGCTCCTCAAACTAATACAGCCCCTCAAACTAATACAGCTCCTCAAACTAATACAGCTCCTCAAACTAATACAGACCCTCAAACTAATACAGACCCTCAAATTAATACAGACCCTCAAATTAATACAGCTCCTCAAACTAATACAGCTCCTCAAACTAATACAGACCCTCAAACTAATACAGACCCTCAAACTAATACAGACCCTCAAATTAATACAGATCCTCAAATTAATACAGCTCCTCAAACTAATACAGCCCCTCAAACTAATAGAGAGCCTCAAATTAATACAGCCCCTCAAACTAATAGAGAGCCTCAAATTAATACAGCCCCTCAATCTAATACAGCTCCTCAAACTAATACAGCTCCTCAAACTAATACAGCAACTCAAACTAATACAGCCCCTCAAACTAATACAGCCCCTGAAAATAATACTGCCCCTCAAACTAATACAGCTCCTCAAACTAATACAGCTCCTCAAACTAATACAGCTCCTCAAACTAATACAGCAACTCAAACTAATACAGCCCCTCAAACTAATACAGCCCCTGAAAATAATACTGCCCCTCAAACTAATAGAGACCCTCAATCTAATACAACTCCTCAATCTAATACAGCTCCTCAAACTAATACAGCTCCTCAAACTAATACAGTAACTCAAACTAAAACAGACCCTCAAACTAATACAGCTCCTCAAACTAATACAGCTCCTCAAACTAATACAGTAACTCAAAATAATACAGATCCTTAAACTAATACAGACCCTCAAACTAATACAGCCCCTCAAACTAATACAGACCCTCAAACTAATACAGCTCCTCAAACTAATACAGCTCCTCAAACTAATACAGTAACTCAAACTAATACAGCCGCTCAAACTAATACAGCCCCTCAAACCAATACAGATCCTCAAACTAATACAGCCCCTCAAACCAATACAGATCCTCAAACTAATACAGCCCCTCAAACTAATACAGCTCCTCAAACTAATACAGCTCCTCAAACTAATACAGCCCCTCAAACTAATACAGCTCCTCAAACCAATACAGATCCTCAAACTAATACAGCCCCTCAAACTAATACAGCTCCTCAAACTAATACAGCTCCTCAAACTAATACAGCCCCTCAAACAAATACAGCCCCTCAAACTAATACAGCCCCTCAAACTAATACAGCCCCTCTAACTAATACAGCCCCTCAAACCAATACAGATCCTCAAACTAATACAGCTCCTCAAACTAATACAGCTCCTCAAACTAATACAGCCCCTCAAACTAATACAGCTCCCCAAACTAATACAGACACTCAAACTAATACAGACCCTCAAATTAATACAGCTCCTCAAACTAATACAGCCCCTCAAACTAATACAGCCCCTCAAACTAATACAGATCCTCAAACTAATACAGCCCCTCAAACTAATACAGACCCTCAAATTAATACAGCTCCTCAAACTAATACAGACCCTCAAACTAATACAGACCCTCAAATTAATAGAGACCCTCAAACTAATACAGCCCCTCAAACTAATACAGACCCTCAAACAAATACAGCCCCTCAAACTAATACAGCCCCTCAAATAATACATCCCCTCAAACTAATACATCCCCTCAAACTAATACAGCCCCTCAAACTAATATATTCCCTCAAACTAATACAGCCCCTCAAACAAATACAGCTCCTCAAACTAATACAGCCCCTCAAACTAATACAGCCCCTCAAACTAATACAGACCCTCAAACTAATCCAGACCCTCAAACTAATACAGCCCCTCAAACTAATACAGCCCCTCAAACTAATACAGACCCTCAAACTAATACAGCTCCTCAAGCTAATACAGCCCCTCAAACAAATACAGCTCCTTAAACTAATACAGCCCCTCAAACTAATACAGCTCCTCAAACTAATACAGACACTCAAACTAATGCAGACCCTCAAATTAATACAGCTCCTCAAACTAATACAGACCCTCAAACTAATACAGCCTCTCAAACTAATACAGCCCCTCAAACAAATACAGCCACTCAAACTAATACAGCTCCTCAAACTAATACAGCGCCTCAAATTAATACAGCCCCTCAAACTAATACAGCCCCTCAAACTAATAGAGACCCTCAAACTAATAGAGACACTCAGACTAATACAGCCCCTCAAAATAATACAGACCCTCAAACTAATACAGACCCTCAAACTAATAGAGCCCGTCAAACTAATACAGCTCCTCAAACTAATACAGTACCTCAAACTAATACAGACCCTCAAACTAATACAGCACCACAAACTAATACAGACCCTCAAACTAATACAGTCCATCAAACTAATACAGACCCACAAACTAATACAGATCATCAAACTAATACAGAAACTCAAACTAATACAGCCCCTCAAACTAATACAGACCCTCAAACTAATACAGACCCTCAAACTAATAGAGACCCTCAAACTAATACAGCCCCACAAACTAAAACAGACCCTCAAACTAATACAGTCCATCAAACTAATACAGCTCCTCAAACTAATACAGTACCTCAAACTAATACAGACCCTCAAACTAATACAGCTCCTCAAACTAATACAGTACCTCAAACTAATACAGACCCTCAAACTAATACAGCCCCACAAACTAAAACAGACCCTCAAACTAATACAGTCCATCAAACTAATACAGACCCACAAACTAATACAGACCATCAAACTAATACAGCCCCTCAAACTAATACAGACCCTCAAAATAATACAGCACCTCAAACTAATACAGACCATCAAACTAATACAGCCCCTGAAACTAATACAGACCCTGAAACTAATACAGACCCTCAAACTAATACAGTCCAACAAATTAATAGAAAACCTCAAACTAATACAGACCCTCAACCTAATACAGATCCTCAAACTAATACAGCCCCTAAAACTAATACAGCCCCTAAAACTAATTAATACCCTAAAACTAATACAGTACCTCAAACTAATACAGCCGCTAAAACTAATTAAGCCCCTCTAAATAATACTGCTCCTCAAACTAATACAGCTCCTCAAACTAATACAGCCCCTCAAAATAATACAGATCCTCAAACTACTACAGTACATCAAACTAACACTTCCCCTCAAACTAATACAGACCCTCAAACTAATACAGCCCCTCAAACTAATACAGACCCTCAAACTTAAACAGTACCTCAAACTAATACAACCCCTCAAACTAATACAGCCCCTCAAACTAATACAGCCCCTCAAACTAATACAGCCCCTCAAACTAATACAGTACCTCAAACTAATACAGCCCCACAAACTAATACAGCCCCTCAAACTAATACAGCCCCTCAAACTAATACAGTACCTCAAACTAATACAGCCCCTCAAACTAATACAGCCCCTCAAACTAATACAGCCCTTCAAACTAATACAGACCCTCAAACTAATACAGCCTCTCAAACTAATACAGACACTCAAACTAATGCAGACCCTCAAATTAATACAGCTCCTCAAACTAATACAGACCCTCAAACTAATACAGCCTCTCAAACTAATACAGACCCTCAAACTAATCCAGCCCCTCAAACAAATACAGCTCCTCAAACTAATACAGCGCCTCAAATTAATACAGTACCTCAAACTAATACAGACCCTCAAACTAATACAGCCCCTCAAACTAATAGAGACCCTCAAACTAATACAGACCCTCAAACTTAAACAGTACCTCAAACTAATACAGCCCCTCAAACTAATACAGACCCTCAAACTTAAACAGTACCTCAAACTAATACAGCCCCTCAAATTAATACAGCCCCTCAAACTAATAGTGCCCCTCAAACTAATACAGTCCCTCAAACTAATACAGACCCTCAAAATAATACAGACCCTCAAACTAATACAGACCCTCAAACTAATACAGCCCCTCAAACTAATACAGTACCTCAAACTAATACAGCCCCTCAAACTAATACAGCCCCTCAAACTAATACAGCCCCTCAAACTAATACAGCCCCTCAAACTAGTACAGTACCTCAAACTAATACAGCCCCTCAAACTATTACAGCCCCTCAAACTAATAAGGTACCTCAAACTAATACAGCTCCTCAAACTAATACAGTACCTCAAACTAATACAGCCCCTCAAACTATTACAGCCCCTCAAACTAATACAGTACCTCAAACTAATACAGCCCCTCAAACTATTACAGCCCCTCAAACTAATAAGGTACCTCAAACTAATACAGCCCCTCAAACTAATACAGTACCTCAAACTAATACAGCCCCTCAAACTATTACAGCCCCTCAAACTAATAAGGTACCTCAAACTAATACAGTACCTCAAACTAATACAGCCCCTCAAACTATTACAGCCCCTCAAACTAATAAGGTACCTCAAACTAATACAGCCCCTCAAACTAATACAGCCCCTCAAACTAATACAGCCCCTCAAACTATTACAGCCACTCAAACTAATACAGACCCTCAATCTAATACAGCCCCTCAAACTAATACAGCCCCTCAAACTAATACAGCTCCTCAAACTAATATTTCCCCTCAAACTAATACTGACCCTCAAACTAATAGTGAACCTCAAACTAATACAGACCCTCAAACTAATAGAGAACCTCAAACTAATACAGACCCTAAGACTAATAGAGAACCTCAAACTAATACATCCCCTCTAACTAATACAGCTCCTCAAACTAATACAGCTCCTCAAACTAATACAGCCCCTCAAACTAATACAGACCCTCAGACTAATAGAGAACCTCAAACTAATAGAGCCCCTCAAACTAATACAGCTCATCAAACTAATACAGTACCTCAAACTAATACAGACCCTCAAACCAATACAGCACCACAAACTAATACAGACCCTCAAACTAATACAGTCCATCAAACTAATACAGACCCACAAACTAATACAGACCATCAAACTAATACAGACACTCAAACTAATACAGCCCCTCAAACTAATACAGACCCTCAAACTAATACAGACCCTCAAACTAATAGAGCCCCTCAAACTAATACAGCTCCTCAAACTAATACAGTACCTCAAACTAATACAGACCCTCAAACTAATACAGCCCCACAAACTAAAACAGACCCTCAAACTAATACAGTCCATCAAACTAATACAGACCCACAAACTAATACAGACCATCAAACTAATACAGCCCCTCAAACTAATACAGACCCTCAAAATAATACAGCACCTCAAACTAATACAGACCATCAAACTAATACAGCCCCTCAAACTAATACAGACCCTGAAACTAATACAGACCCTCAAACTAAAACATTTTAACAAATTAATAGAGAACCTCAAACTAATACAGACCCTCAACCTAATACAGACCCTCAAACTAATACAGACCCTCAAACTGATACAGTACATCAAACTAATACAGTACCTCAAACTAATACAGCTCCTCAAACTAATACAGTACATCAAACTAACACTTCCCCTCAAACTAATACAGACCCTCAAACTAATACAGCCCCTCAAACTAATACAGACCCTCAAACTTAAACAGTACCTCAAACTAATACAGCCCCTCAAACTAATACAGCCCCTCAAACTAATAGTGCCCCTCAAACTAATACAGTCCCTCAAACTAATACAGACCCTCAAACTAATACAGACCCTCAAACTAATACAGCCCCTCAAACTAATACAGTACCTCAAACTAATACAGCCACTCAAACTAATACAGCCCCTCAAACTAATACAGCCCCTCAAACTAATACAGTACCTCAAACTAATACAGCCCCTCAAACTAATACAGCCCCTCAAACTAATACAGCCCCTCAAACTAATACAGCCCCTCAAACTAATACAGTACCTCAAACTAATACAGCCCCTCAAACTATTACAGCCCCTCAAACTAATACAGTACCTCAAACTAATACAGCCCCTCAAACTATTACAGCCACTCAAACTAATACAGACCCTCAATCTAATACAGCCCCTCAAACTAATACAGCCCCTCAAACTAATACAGCCCCTCAAACTAATACTGACCCTCAAACTAATAGAGAACCTCAAACTAATACAGACCCTCAAACTAATAGAGAACCTCAAACTAATACAGACCCTCAGACTAATAGAGAACCTCAAACTAATACATCCCCTCAAACTAATACAGCTCCTCAAACTAATACAGCTCCTCAAACTAATACAGCCCCTCAAACTAATACAGACCCTCAAACTAATACAGTACCTCAAACTAATACCGCTCCTCAAACTAATACAGACCCTCAAACTTATATAGACCCTCAAACTAATACAGCCACTCAAACTAATACAGCCCCACAAACTAATACAAACCCTCAAACTAATACAGTTCCTCAAACTAATACAGCCCCTCAAACTAATACAGCCCCTCAAGCTAATACAATACCTCAAAATAATACAGCTCCTCAGACTTATACAGTTCCTCTAACTATTAGACAGACCCGCACACCACCTTTCTGGTCCAAAGTCCTGTAATCTCCTGTTCCCACAAAGTCACAGTGCATGGGATATCACTTGCCAGACTCCATGAGGTGGTTACCAGGCTAACAACAACTCATTGTACACATTATTTGAACAGTTTAACAATGCAAATTTTAAATTTACATTTAAAAGTCTTGTGTTTATTTCTTTTAAGTTAGTATTGGTCTATTCAATAAAGGCATGGCAGGGCACCTCATTCCCGTTTAATACACATCTTGTGCCATGTGGGAACTCCAGTACACTTCCCGTGTCCTGGACAACCACATATGCAGGAAGTGTCGTCAGCTGGAGGAGCTCGAACTCCGGGTTTAGGAGCTTGAGCAGCAACTGGCGTCACTGCGGTGCATCCGTGAGGCTGAGAGCTACTTGGATAGCACGTTTCAGGAGATGGTCACCCCGCAACCTAAGAGTGTGCAGGCAGAGAGGGAATGGGTGACCGCCAGACAGACAAGGTGGACCAGGCAGGTAGTGCAGGAGTCTCCTGAGTGCATCTCACTCTCTAACCGGTATTCAGTGGTACATACTGGAGAGTGAGTTGGTTCCTCTGGCGAGTATTTCCAGAGCCAAGTCCAGAGCACCACGGGTGGATCAGCTCTACAGTGGGGGGTGGGGGTGGTAGGAGAAAAATCAGGAAAGCAATAGTGTTCGAGGATTCAATAGTTAGGGGAATAGACAATCGTTTCTGCGGCCGCAGACGTGACTCCAGGATGGTATGTTTCCTCCCTGGTGCCAGGGTCAAGGACTGAAGAACATTCTGAGGGGGGTGGTTGAACAGCCAGAGGTCGTGGTCCATATCGGTACCAATGACATATGTATAAAGAGGGATGACGACCTGCAGGCAGATTTTAGGGAGCTGGGAAAGAGATTAAAATCAGGACCTCAAAGGTAGTTATGTTCGGATTACTCCCGGTGCCTGTGCTGGTGAGTATAGAAATAGGAGGATAGAGCAGATGAATGAGAGGCTGGAGAGATGGTGCATTAGGGAGTGCTTTAGATTCCTGGGACATTGGGACCGGTTCTCGGGGAGGTGGGGCCTGTACAGGTCGGTAAGTTTGCACCTCAACAGGGCCGAAACCAATGGCCTCGACGGGGAGGGGGGTGGGATGCTCGTAGTGTTGGGGAGGTTTTAAACTAATTTGGCAGTGGGTGGGCTCCAGACTGTAGCATTAGAAAGGAGAATCAAGGTGCACAAAGGATTGGCAGAGACGGATAGAACAAGAGTAAGAAATAATAAGGTCCTATGTGGGGTCAGACTAAGAGAATACAAGACAGGTTTATAGTGCATGTGGGTAAATGCATGAAGTGTGGTTAATAAGGTTGGTGAGCTGCAGGCCACATGGCAATATGTTGTCATGATGATAATGGAGACATGCTCAAAAAAGGAAAGGATTGGGTACCAAATATTCCTGGGGAGAAGGTCATAGTCATAGTCACAGAGTCATAGATTTATACAGCACAGAAAGAGGCCCTTTGGCCCATCGTGTCCGCGCTGGCCATGAAGCTCCATCTATTATAATCCCATTTTCCAGCACTTGGTCCGTAGCCTTGTATGCTATGGCATTTCAAGTGCTCATCTAAATGCTTCTTGAATGTTGTGAGGGTTCCTGCCTCTACCTCCCTTTCATGCAGTGAGTTCCAGATTCCAACCACCCTCTGGGTGAAAAAGTTTTTCCTCAAATCCCCTCTGAACCTCCTGCCCCTTACCTTGAAACTATGCCCCCTGGTTATTGACCCCTCTACTAAGGGGAAAAGTTATTTTCTATCTACCGTATCAATGTCCCTCATAATTTTGTACACCTCAATCAGGTTCCCCCCTCAGCCTTCTCTGCTCTAAGGAAAACAACCCCAGCCTGTCCAGATTCGCTTCATAGCTGAAGCGCTCCAGCCCAGGTAACATCCTGGTGAATCTCCTCTGCACCCTTTCAAATGCAATCACATCCTTCCTATAGTGTGGCGACCAGAACTGCACACAGTATTCCAGCTGTGGCCTAACTAGCATTTTGTACAGCTTCGTCGTAAACACCCTGCACTTAAAGTCTATGCCTCGGCGAATGAAGGCAAGTATCCCATATGCCTTTTTAACCACCTTATCTACCTCTCCTGCTGCCTTCAGGGATCTGTGTACATGCACACCAAGGTCCCTCTGAACCTCCCTCCTTCCTAGGGTCCTACCATTCATTGTGTATTCCCTTCCCATGTTAATCTTCCCAAAATGCTCATTTCAAAAACACAGACAACTCATTTCACAAACTCAGAAAGTTCATTTCAGAGACATAGACAGCTCCATTCACAGACCCTGACATCTCCATTCACAGATCCAGACAGCTGCATTCACAGACTCAGACAGCTCCATTCACAGACTCAGAAAGCTCATTTCACAAACCCAGAGAGTTCATTTCACAGACCTAGACATCTCCATTCACAGAGAAAGACAACTCATTCCAGATATTCCGACAGCTCCATTCACAGACCCAGACAGATCCATTCACAGACCCAGATAATTCATTTCACAGACTCAGAAAGCTCCATTCACAGACACAGACAGCGACATTCACAGGCCCAGCTAGCTCCATTCACAGACACAAACAGTTCCATTCACAGACCCAGACTGCTCCATTCACAGACACAGACAGCTCCATTCACAGACCCAGACAGCTCCATTCACAGACTCAGACATCTCCATTCACAGACACAGATAGCTCCATTCACAGACCCAGGCAGCTTCAATTACCGACTCAGACATCTCCATTCACAGACTCAGACAGCTCCTTTCACAGACCCAGAGAGCTCCATTCACAGTCCCAGAGAGCTTCATTCACAGACACAGGCAGCGCCATTCACAGATCCAGGCAGCTCCATTCACAGACTCAAACAGCTCCATTCACAGACCCAGAGAGATCCATTCACAGTCCCAGACAGCTCATTTCACAGACACAGACAGCTCCATTCACAGACCCAGACAGTTCCATTCACAGACCCAGACAGCTCCATTGAAAGACCCAGGCAGTTCTATTCACAGACCCAGAGAGATCATTTCACAGACCCAGACATCACCATTCACAGACCAAGACAGATAGTTTCACAGACTCAGAAAGCTCATTTGACTGTCCCAGACAGCTCCATTCACAGACCCAGACAGCTCACTTCACAGAGCTAGACAGCTCCATTCACAGATCCAGACAGCTCCATTCACAGACCCAAACAGTCCAAAGATGTGCGGGTTAGGTTGATTTGGCTATGATAAATTGACCCTTAGTGTTTGGGGGATTAAATATTGTGGTTACGGGGATAGGGTGGGATATGTGTATGTGCAGGCTCGATGGGCCGAAATGGCCTCTATCTGCATTAGGGGGTTCTGTGATTATGTGATTTCACAGACCCAAACAGCTCCATTCACAGACATGGAAAGCTGATTTCAAAAACCAAGACAGCTCATTTCACAAACACAGGAAGTTCATTTCACATACCCAGACATTTCCCTTCACAGACCCAGACCACTCATTTCACAGACCAAGACAGCTCCATTGACAGACCCAGACAACGCATTTCACAGATTCAGACAGCTCAATTCACAGAGACAGACATCTCCATTCACAGACCGAGACAGCTCCATTCACAGACTCAGACAGCTCAATGCACAGACCCAGACATCTCCATTCACAGACCTAGACAACGCATTTACCAGACTCCCAAAGCTCCATTCACAGACACAGACAGCTCCATTCACAGACCCAGACAGCTCCATTTACAGACACACACAGCTCCATTTACAGACCCAAACAGCTCCATTCCCAGACCCAAACAGTTCCATTTACAGACCCAGACAGCTCCATTTACAGACCGAGACAGCTCCATTTACAGACCCAGACAGCTCCATTTACAGACTCTGACAGCTCAATTCACAGACATATTCAGCTCCATTCACAGACCCAGACAGCTCCATTCACAGACCCAGAAAGCTCCATTCACAGACCCAGACAGCTCCATTCACTGACCCAGACAGCTCCATTCACAGACCCAGACAGCCCATTCACAGACACAGATAGCTCCATTCACAGACCCAAACAGCTCCATTCACAGACTCAGATTGCTCCATTCACAGACACAGACAGCTCCATTCACAGACCCAGACAGCTCCATTTACAGACCCAGACAGCTCCATTTACAGACCCAAACAGCTCCATTCACAGACCCAGACAGCTCCATTCACAGACCCAGAAAGCTCCATTCACAGACCCAGACAGCTCCATTCACTGACCCAGACAGCTCCATTCAAAGACCCAGACAGCCCATTCACAGACACAGATAGCTACATTCACAGACCCAAACAGCTCCATTCACAGACTCAGATTGCTCCATTCACAGACACAGACAGCTCCATTCACAGACCCAGACAGCTCCATTTACAGACCCAGACAGCTCCATTTACAGACCCAAACAGCTCCATTCCCAGACCCAAACAGTTCCATTTACAGACCCAGACAGCTCCATTTACAGACCGAGACAGCTCCATTTACAGACCCAGACAGCTCCATTTACAGACTCTGACAGCTCAATTCACAGACATATTCAGCTCCATTCACAGAAACAGACAGCTCCATTCACAGACCCAGACAGCTCCATTTACAGACTCTGGCAGCTCAATTCACAGACACAGACAGCTCCATTCACAGACTCAGACAGCTTTCTTCACAGACCAGACAGCTGATTTCGCAGACCCAGACAGCAAATTCCACAGATCCAGACAGCTCCATTCAAGGACACAGACAGCTCATTTCATCGACCAAGACAGCTCCAGTAACAGACTCAGACAGCACCATTCACAGACTCTGACAGCTCTATTCACAGACCCAGACAGCTCATTCACAGACGCAGAAAGCATATTTCACTGACCCAGAGAGCTCCATTCACAGACTCAGACAGTTCCATTCACAGACCCAGACATCACCATTCACAGACACAGACCGTTACATTCAGAGACCCAGACAGTTCCATTCACAGACCCAGACAGCTCCATTCAGAGACTCAGACAGCTCCATTCACAGACTCCGAAAGTTTATTTCACAGATCCAGACAGCTCCATTCACAGACCCAGACAGCTCCATTCACAGATCCAGACAGCTCCATTCACAAACACAGACAGTTCCATTCAGAGACTCAGACAGCTCCATTCACAGACTCCGAAAGTTTATTTCTCAGATCCAGACAGCTCCATTCACAGACCCAGACAACTCCATTCACGGACTCAGACAGCTCCATTCACAGACCAAGACAGCTCATTCACAGACCCAGACAGCTGCATTCACAGACACAGACAGCCCCATTCACAGACAAAGACAGCTCATTCAGAGACCCAGACAGCTCCATTTAAAGACCCAGACAGCTCCATTTACAGACTCTGACAGCTCAATTCACAGACACAGACAGCATCATTAAGAGACCCAGACAGCTCCATTTACAGATTCCGACAGCTCCATTCAAAGAGACAGACAGCTCATTTCATCGACCAAGACAGCTCATTTCACAGACCCAGACAGCTCAATTGACGATAGGTCTTCGACCTGAAACGTTAACTCTGTTTCTCTGTCCACGGATTGTGCCTGGCCTGCAGAGTTTTCCAGCGTTTTCTGTTGTTAGATTCATTCACAGATTCAGACAGCTCCATTCACAGACTCAGAAAGTTCATTTCAGACACCTAGATAAAACCATTCACAGGCACAGACAGTTCCATTCACAGACCCAGACAGCTCCATTCACAGACTCCGAAAGTTCATTTCACAGATCCAGACAGCTCCATTCACAGACCCAGACAGATCCATTCACAGACTCAGACAGCTCCATTCACAGACCCAGACAACTCCATTCACAAACCCAGACAGCTCCAGTTACAGACATGGAAAGCTGATTTGAAAAAAACAGTCAGCTCATTTCACGGACAGATTCAGACAATTCATTTGATAGACCCAGACATCTCCATTCAGAGACACAGAAAGCTCATTTCAGACACTCAGACAGCTCCATTCAAAGATCCAGACGGCTGACTTCAAAGACTCTGAAAGCTCAGGTCACAGACCCAGACAGCTCCATTAACAACGTCAGACAGCTCTATTCACAGACCCAGACAACTCCATTTTCAGACACAGACACCACATTTCACAGACCCAGACAGCTCATTCACAGGCACAGGCAGTTCCATTCACAGACCCAAACAGCACCATTCTCAGACTCAGACAGCTCCATTCACAGAGTGAGACAGCTCATTCACAGACACAGATAGCTCCATTCACAGACCCAAACAGCACCATTCACAGACTCAGACAGCTCCATTCACAGACCCAGACAACTCCTTTCTAAAACCCAGACAGCTCCATTTACAGACATGGAAAGCTGATTTGAAAAATACAGACAGCTCATTTCACGAACAGATTCAGACAATTCATTTGACAGACCCAGACATCTCCATTCAGAGACTCAGAAAACTCATTTCAGACACTCAGACAGCTCCATTCAAAGATCCAGACGGCTGACTTCAAAGACACTGAAAGCTCAAGTCACAGACCCAGACAGCTCCATGAACAACGTCAGACAGCTCCATTCACAGGCTCAGACAGCTTCATTCACAGATCCAGACAGCTACATTCACAGAACCAGACAGCTCCACTCACAGAACCAAACAGCTCCATTCACAGACACAGACCGCTCCATTCACAGACCCAGACAGCTCCATTTAAAGACTCGGACAGCTCCATTCACAGACCCAGACAACTCCATTCACAGACTCAGACAGCTCCAGTCACAGACCAAGACAGCTCATTCACAGACCCAGACAACTCCATTTTCAGACACAGACACCACATTTCACAGACCCAGACAGCTCATTCACAGACACAGGCAGTTCCATTCACAGATCCAGACAGCTCCATTTACAGACTAAGACAGCTCCATTCACAGACCCAGGCAGCTCCATTCACAGACCCAGACAGCTCCATTCACCGACACAGATAACTCCATTCACAGACCCGAACAGCACCATTCTCAGACTCAGACAGCTCCATTCACAGACCCAAACAGCTCCATTCACAGACACAGACCGCTCCATTCACAGACCCAGACAGCTCCATTTAAAGACTCGGACAGCTCCATTCACAGTCAAAGACAGCTCATTCACAGACCCAGACAGCTCAATTCACAGACACAGACTGCTCCATTCAAAGAGACAGACAGCTCATTTCTTCGACCAAGACAGCTCATTTCACAGACCCAGAGAGCTCCATTGACGATAGGTCATCGACCTGAAACGTTAACTCTGTTTCTCTCTTCACGGATTGTGCCTGGCCTGCAGAGTTTTCCAGCGTTTTCTGTTGTTAGATTCATTCACAGACTCAGAAAGATCATTTCAGAGACCTAGATGTAACCATTCACAGGCACAGACAGTTCCATTCACAGACCCAGACAGCTCCATTCACAGACTCCGAAAGTTCATTTCACAGATCCAGACAGCTCCATTCACAGACCCAGACAGATCCATTCACAGACTCAGACAGCTCCATTCACAGACCCAGACAACTCCATTCACAAACCCAGATAGCTCCAGTTACAGACATGGAAAGCTGATTTGAAAAAAAACAGACAGCTCATTTCACGGACAGATTCAGACAATTCATTTGATAGACCCAGACATCTCCATTCAGAGACACAGAAAGTTCATTTCAGACACTCACACAGCTCCATTCAAAGATCCAGACGGCTGACTTCAAAGACTCTGAAAGCTCAGGTCACAGACCCAGACAGCTCCATTAACAAAGTCAGACAGCTCTATTCACAGACCCAGCAACTCCATTTTCAGACCCAGACAGCACATTTCACAGACCCAGACAGCTCATTCACAGACACAGACAGTTCCATTCGCAGATCCAGACAGCTCCATTTACAGACTCAGACAGCTCCATTCACAGACACAGACAGCTCCATTCACAGACCCAGACAGCTCCATTCACCGACACAGATAGCTCCATTCACAGACTCAAACAGCATCATTCTCAGACTCAGAAAGCTCCATTCACAGATCCAGACAGCTCATTAACAGACACAGATAGCTCCATTCACAGACCCAAACAGCACCATTCACAGACTCAGACAGCTTCATTCACAGACCCAGACAACTCCATTCAAAAACCAAGAAAGCTCCATTTACAGACATGGAAAGCTGATTTGAAAAAAACAGACAGTTCATTTCACGAACAGATTCAGACAATTCATTTGACAGACCCAGACATCTCCATTCAGAGACTCAGAAAGCTCATTTCAGACACTCAGACAGCTCCATTCAAAGATCCAGACGGCTGACTTCATAAGACTCGGAAAGCTCAAGTCACAGACCCAGACAGCTCCATTAACAACGTCAGACAGCTCCATTCACAGACCCAGACAGCTCATTCACCGACACAGATAGCTCCATTCACAGACCCAAACAGCACCATTCACAGACTCAGACAGCTCCATTCACAGATCCAGACAGCTCCATTCACAGACACAGACAGCTCCATTCACAGTCAAAGACAGCTCATTCAGAGACCCAGAAAGCTCCATTTACAGACCCAGAAAGCTCCATTTACAGACTCCGACTGCTCAATTCACAGACACAGACAGCTCCATTAAGAGACCCAGACAGCTCTATTTACAGTCTCCGACAGCTCCATTCAAAGAGACAGACAGCTCATTTCATCGAACAAGGCAGCTCATTTCACAGACCCAGACAGTTCCATTGACGATAGGTCTTCGACCTGTAACGTTAACTCTGTTTCTCTCTCCACGGATTGTGCCTGGCCTGCAGAGTTTTCCAGCGTTTTCTGTTGTTAGATTCACTCACAGATTCAGACAGCTCCATTCACAGATCCAGACAGCTCCATTCACAGACCCAGACAGCTCATTCACCGAAACAGATAGCTCCATTCACAGACCCAAACAGCACCATTCACAGACTCAGACAGCTCCATTCACAGATCCAGACAGCTCCATTCACAGAAACAGACAGCTCCATTCACAGAACCAGGTAGCTCATTCACCGACACAGACACAGACAGCTCCATTCACAGACCCAGACAGCTCCATTCACAGACCCAAACAGCTCCATTCACAGACACAGACCGCTCCATTCACAGACCCAGACAGCTCCATTTAAAGACTCAGACAGCTCCATTCACAGACCCAGACAACTCCATTCACAGACTCAGACAGCTCCAGTCACAGACCAAGACAGCTCATTCACAGACCCAGACAGCTACATTCACAGACACAGACAGCTCCATTCACAGTCAAAGACAGCTCATTCAGAGACCCAGAAAGCTCCATTTACAGACCCAGAAAGCTCCATTTACAGACTCTGACAGCTAAATTCACAGACACAGACAGCTCCATTCAGAGACCAATACAGCTCCATGTACAGACTCCGACAGCTCCATTCAAAGACACAGACAGCTCATTTCATCGACCAAGACAGCTCATTTCACAGACCCAGACAGCTCCATTGACGACAGGTCTTCGAACTGAAACGTTAACTCTGTTTCTCTCTCCACGGATTGTGCCTGGCCTGCAGAATTTTCCAGCGTTTTCTGTTTTTAGATTCATTCAAAGATTCAGACAGCTCCATTCACAGACTCAGAGAGTTCATTTCAAAGACCTAGATAAAACCATTCACAGACACAGACAGTTCCATTCAGAGACCCAGACAGCTCCATTCAGAGACTCCGAAAGTTCATTTCACAGATCCAGACAGCTCCATTCACAGACCCAGACAGATCCATTCACAGACTCAGGCAGCTCCATTCACAGACCCAGACAGATCCATTCACAGATCAAGACAGCTCCATTCAAAGAGACAGACAGCTCAATTCATCGACCAAGACAGCTCATTTCACAGACTCAGACAGCTCCATTGACGATAGGTCTTCGACCTGAAACGTTAACTCTGTTTCTCTCTCCACGGATTGTGCCTGGCCTGCAGAGTTTTCCAGCGTTTTCTGTTTTTAGATTCATTCAAAGATTCAGACAGCTCCATTCACAGACTCAGAGAGTTCATTTCAAAGAGCTAGATAAAACCATTCACAGACACAGACAGTTCCATTCAGAGACCCAGACAGCTCCATTCAGAGACTCCGAAAGTTCATTTCACAGATCCAGACAGCTCCATTCACAGACCCAGACAGATCCATTCACAGACTCAGGCAGCTCCATTCACAGACCCAGACAGATCCATTCACAGATCAAGACAGCTCCATTCAAAGAGACAGACAGCTCAATTCATCGACCAAGACAGCTCATTTCACAGACTCAGACAGCTCCATTGACGATAGGTCTTCGACCTGAAACGTTAACTCTGTTTCTCTCTCCACGGATTGTGCCTGGCCTGCAGAGTTTTCCAGCGTTTTCTGTTGTTAGATTCATTCACAGATTCAGACAGCTCCATTCACAGACCCAGACAGCTCCATTCACAAACCCAGAGAGCTCATTCACCGACACAGATAGCTCCATTCACAGACCCAAACAGCACCATTCACAGACTCAGACAGCTCCATTCACAGATCCAGACAGCTCCATTCACAGAACCAGACGGCTCCATTCACGGAACCAGACATCTCATTCACCGACACAGACACAGACAGCTCCATTCACAGACCCAGACAGCTCCATTCACAGACCCAAACAGCTCCATTCACAGACACAGACCGCTCCATTCACAGAGCCAGACAGCTCCATTTAAAGACTCAGACAGCTCCATTCACAGACCCAGACAACTCCATTCACAGACTCAGACAGCTGCAGTCACAGACCAAGACAGCTCATTCACAGACCCAGACAGCTCCATTCACAGACACAGAGAGCTCCATTAACAGTCAAAGACAGCTCATTCAGAGACCCAGAAAGCTCCTTTTACAGACCAAGAAAGCTCCATTTACAGACTCTGACAGCTCAATTCATAGACACAGACAGCTCCATTCAGAGACCCAGACAGCTCCATTTACAGACTCCGACAGCTCCAGTCAAAGAGACAGACAGCTCATTTCATCGACCAAGACAGCTCATTTCACAGACTCAGACAGCTCCATTGACGACAGGTCTTCGACCTGAAACGTTAACTCTGTTTCTCTCTCCACGGATTGTGCCTGGCCTGCAGAGTTTTCCAGCGTTTTCTGTTGTTAGATTCATTCAAAGATTCAGACAGCTCCATTCACAGACTCAGAGAGTTCATTTCAAAGACCTAGATAAAACCATTCACAGACACAGACAGTTCCATTCAGAGACCCAGACAGCTCCATTCACAGACTCCGAAAGTTCATTTCACAGATCCAGACAGCTCCATTCACAGACCCAGACAGATCCATTCACAGACTCAGACAGCTCCATTCACAGACCCAGACAATTCCATTCACAAACCCAGACAGCTCCATTGACAGACATGGAAAGCTGATTTGAAAAAAACAGACAGCTCATTTCACGAACAGATTCAGACAATTCATGTGACAGACCCAGACCCAGACATCTCCATTCAGAGACTCAGAAAGCTCATTTGAGACACTCAGACAGATCCATTCAAAGATCCAGAAGGCTGACTTCAAAGACTCTGAAAGCTCAGGTCACAGACCCAGACAGCTCCATTAACAACGTCAGACAGCTCTATTCACAGACCCAGACAACTCCATTTTCAGACCCAGACAGCACCATTAACAACATCAGACAGCTCTATTCACGAAAGGTCATCGACCCGAAACGTTAACTCTCTTTCTCTCTCCACGGATGCTGCCTGGCCTGCAGAGTTTTTCCAGCGTTTTCTGTTGTTATTTCAGATTTCCAGCATCCGCAGTATTTTGCTATCGTCGTAGCTCTATTCACAGACCCAGACAACTCCATTTTCAGACCCAGACAGCACTTTTCACAGACCCAGACAGCTCATTCACAGACACAGATAGCGCCATTCACAGACTCAGACAGCTCCAATCACAGACCCAGACAGCTCCATTCACAGACCCAGACAGCTCATTCACCGACTCAGACAGCTCCATTCACAGATCCAGACAGCTCCTTCACAGACACAGATAGCTCCATTCACAGACCCAAACAGCACCATTCACAGACTCAGACAGCTCCATTTACAGACCCAGACAGCTCCATTCACAGACCCAGACAACTCAATTTTCAGACCCAGACAGCACATTTCACAGACCCAGACAGCTCATTCACAGACTCAGACAGCTCATTCACAGATCCAGACAGCTCATTAACAGACACAGATAGCTCCATTCACAGACCCAAACAGCACCATTCACAGACTCAGACAGCTCCATTCACAGACCCAGACAACTCCATTCAAAAACCCAGACAGCTCCATTTACAGACATGGAAAGCTGATTTTAAAAAAATCAGACAGCTCATGTCAAGAACAGATTCAGACAATTCATTTGAAAGACCCAGACATCTCCATTCGGAGACTCAGAAAGCTCATTCCAGACACTCAGACAGCTCCATTCAAAGATCCAGACGGCTGACTTCAAAGACTCCGATAGCTCAAGTCAGAGCCCCAGACAGCTCCATTAACAACGTCAGACAGCTCCATTCACAGACCCAGACAGCTCATTCACCGACACAGATAGCTCCATTCACAGAACCAGACAGCTCCATTCACAGATCCAGACAGCTCCATTCAAAGAACCAGACAGCTCCATTCACAGAACCAGACAGCTCACTCACCGACACAGACACAGACAGCTCCATTCACAGACCCAGACAGCTCCATTCACAGACCCAAACACCTCCATTCACAGACACAGACCGCTCCATTCACAGACCCAGACAGCTCCATTTAAAGACTCAGACAGCTCCATTCACAGACCCAGACAACGCCATTCACAGACTCAGACAGCTCCAGTCACAGACCAAAACAGCTCATTCACAGACACAGACAGCTCCATTCACAGACACAGACAGCTCCATTCACAGTCAAAGACAGCTCATTCAGAGACCCAGAAAGTTACATTTACAGACCCAGAATGCTCCATTTACAGACTCTGACAGCTCAATTCACAGACACAGACAGCTCCATTCAGAGACCCAGACAGCTCCATTTACAGACTCCGACAGCTCCATTCAAAGAGACAGACAGCTCATTTCATCGACCAAGACAGCTCATTTCACAGACCCAGACAGCTCCATTGACGACAGGTCTTCGACCTGAAACGTTAACTCTGTTTCTCTCTCCACGGATTGTACCTAGCCTGCAGAGTTTTCCAGCGTTTTTTGTTGTTAGATTCATTCACATATTCAGACAGCTCCATTCACAGTCCCAGACAGCTCCATTCACAGACCCAGGCAGCTCCATTCACAGACCCAGACAGCTCCATTCACAGACCCTGACAGCTCATTCACAGACACAGATAGCTCCATTCACAGACCCAAACAGTACCATTCACAGACTCAGACAGCTCCATTCACGGAACCAGACAGCTCATTCACCGACACAGACACAGACAGCTCCATTCACAGACCCAGACAGCTCCATTCACAGACCCAAACAGCTCCATTCACAGACACAGACCGCTCCATTCACAGACCCAGGCAGCTCCATTTAAAGTCTCAGACAGCTCCATTCACAGACCCAGACAACTCCATTCACAGATTCAGACAGCTCCAGTCACAGACCAAGACTGCTCATTCAAGATCCAGACAGCTCCATTCACAGACACAGACAGCTCCATTCACAGTCAAAGACAGCTCAATGTGAGACCCAGAAAGCTCCATTTACAGACCCAGAAAGCTCCATTTACAGAATCTGACTGCTCAATTCACAGACACAGACAGCTCCATTCAGAGACCCAGACAGCTCCATTTACAGACTCCGACAGCTCCATTCAAAGAGACAGACAGCTCATTTCATCGACCAAGGCAGCTCATTTCACAGACCCAGACAACTCCATTGACGACAGGTCTTCGACCTGAAACGTTAACTGTTTCTCTCTCCACGGATTGTGCCTGGCCTGCAGAATTTTCCAGCGTTTTCTGTTGTTAGATTCATTCACAGATTCAGACAGCTCCATTCACAGATTCCGAAAGTTCATTTCACAGATCCAGAGAGCTCCATTCACAGACCCAGACAGATCCATTCACAGACTCAGACAGCTCCATTCACAACCCCAGACAGCTCCATTTACAGACATGGAAAGCTGATTTGAAAAAAACAGAGAGCTCATTTCACGAACAGATTCAGACAATTCATTTGAGAGACTCAGACATCTCCATTCAGAGACTCAGAAAGCTCATTTCAGACACTCAGACAGCTCCATTCAAAGATCCAGACGGCTGACTTCAAAGACTCTGAAAGCTCAGGTCACAGACCCAGACAGCTCCATAACAACGTCATACAGCTCTATTCACTGACGCAGACAACTCCATTTTCAGACCCAGACAGCACATTTCTCAGAGCCAGACAGCTCATTCACAGACACAGACAGTTCCATTCACAGATCCAGACAGATCCATTTACAGACTCAGACAGCTCCATTCACAGACCCAGACAGCTCATTCACCGACACAGATAGCTCTATTCACAGACCCAAACAGCACCATTCACAGACTCAGACAGTTCCATTCACAGACCCAGACAACTCCATTCAAAAACACAGACAGCTTCATTTACAGACATGGAAAGCTGATTTGAAAAAAACAGACAGCTCATTTCACGAACAGATTCAGACAATTCATTTGACAGACCCAGACATCTCCATTGAGAGACTCAGAAAGCTCATTTCAGACACTCAGATAGCTCCATTCAAAGATCCAGACGGCTGACATCAAAGACTCTGAAAGCTCAGGTCACAGACCCAGACAGCTCCATTAACAACGTCAGACAGCTCTATTCACAGACCCAGACAACTCCATTTTCAGACCCAGACAGCACATTTCTCAGACCCAGACAGCTCATTCACAGACACAGACAGTTCCATTCACAGATCCAGACAGCTCATTCACAGACACAGATAGCTCCATTCACAGACCCAAACAGCACCATTCACAGACTAAGACAGCTCCATTCACAGACACAGACAGCTCCATTCACAGACCCAGACAGCTCCATTCACAGACCCAGACAGCTCCATTCGCAGACCCAGACAGCTCCATTCACAGACTCCGAAAGTTCATTTCACAGATCCAGACAGATCCATTCACAGACCCAGGCAGATCCATTCACAGACTCAGACAGCTCCATTCACAGACCCAGACAGCTCCATTCACAGACCCAGACAGCTCATTCACCGACAGAGATAGCTCCATTCACAGACCCAAACAGCAACATTCACAGACTCAGACAGCTCCATTCACAGACCCAGACAACTCCATTCAAAAACACAGACAGCTCCATTTACAGATATGGAAATCTGATTTGAAAAAAACAGACAGCTCATTTCACGAACAGATTCAGACAATTCATTTGACAGACCCAGACATCTCCATTCAGAGACTCAGAAAGCTCATTTCAGACACTCAGACAGATCCATTCAAAGATCCAGACGGCTGACTTCAAAGACTCTGAAAGCTCAGGTCACAGACTAGGACAGCTCCATGAACAACGTTAGACAGCTCTATTCACAGACCCAGACAACTACATTTTCAGACCAAAACAGCACTTTTCACAGACCCAGACAGCTCATTCACAGACAAAGACAGTTCCATTCACAGATCCAGACAACTCCATTTACAGACTCAGACAGCTACATTCACAGACCCAGACAGCTCCAATCACAGACCCAGACAGCTCCATTCACAGATCCAGACAGCTCATTCACAGACACAGATAGCTCCATTCACAGACCCAAACAGCACCATTCACAGACTCAGACAGTTCCATTCACAGACCCAGACAACTCCATTCAAAAACACAGACAGCTCCATTTACAGACATGGAAAGCTGATTTGAAAAAAACAGACAGCTCATTTCACGAACAGATTCAGACAATTCATTTGACAGACCCAGACATCTCCATTGAGAGACTCAGAAAGCTCATTTCAGACACTCAGATAGCTCCATTCAAAGATCCAGACGGCTGACATCAAAGACTCTGAAAGCTCAGGTCACAGACCCAGACAGCTCCAATAACAACGTCAGACAGCTCTATTCACAGACCCAGACAACTCCATTTTCAGACCCAGACAGCACATTTCTCAGACCCAGACAGCTCATTCACAGACACAGACAGTTCCATTCACAGATCCAGACAGCTCATTCACAGACACAGATAGCTCCATTCACAGACCCAAACAGCACCATTCACAGTCTAAGACAGCTCCATTCACAGACACAGACAGCTCCATTCACAGACCCAGACAGCTCCATTCACAGACCCAGACAGCTCCATTCACAGACCCAGACAGCTCCATTCACAGACTCCGAAAGTTCATTTCACAGATCCAGACAGATCCATTCACAGACCCAGGCAGATCCATTCACAGACTCAGACAGCTCCATTCACAGACCCAGACAGCTCCATTCACAGACCCAGACAGCTCATTCACCGACAGAGATAGCTCCATTCACAGACCCAAACAGCAACATTCACAGACTCAGACAGCTCCATTCACAGACCCAGACAACTCCATTCAAAAAAACAGACAGCTCCATTTACAGATATGGAAATCTGATTTGAAAAAAACAGACAGCTCATTTCACGAACAGATTCAGACAATTCATTTGACAGACCCAGACATCTCCATTCAGAGACTCAGAAAGCTCATTTCAGACACTCAGACAGATCCATTCAAAGATCCAGACGGCTGACTTCAAAGACTCTGAAAGCTCAGGTCACAGACTAGGACAGCTCCATGAACAACGTTAGACAGCTCTATTCACAGACCCAGACAACTACATTTTCAGACCAAAACAGCACTTTTCACAGACCCAGACAGCTCATTCACAGACAAAGACAGTTCCATTCACAGATCCAGACAACTCCATTTACAGACTCAGACAGCTACATTCACAGACCCAGACAGCTCCAATCACAGACCCAGACAGCTCCATTCACAGATCCAGACAGCTCATTCACAGACACAGATAGCTCCATTCACAGACCCAAACAGCACCATTCACAGACTCAGAGAGCTCCATTCACAGACCCAGACAGCTCCATTCACAGACCCAGACAGCTCCATTCACAGACCCAGACAGCTCCATTCACAGACCCAGACAGCTCCATTTACAGACTCCGACAGCTCCATTCAAAGACACAGACAGCTCATTTCATCGATCAAGACAGCTCATTTCACAGACCCAGACAGCTCCATTGACGACAGGTCTTCGACCTGAAACGTTAACTCTGTTTCTCTCTCCACGGATTGTGCCTGACCTGCAGAGTTTTCCAGCGTTTTCTGTTGTTAGATTCATTCACAGATTCAGACAGCTCCATTCACAGACCCAGACAGCTCCATTCACAGACCCAGACAGCTCATTCACCGACACAGATAGCTCCATTCACAGACCCAAACAGCACCATTCTCAGACTCAGACAGTTCCATTCACAGATCCAGACAGCTCATTCACAGACACAGATAGTTCCATTCACAGACCCAAACAGCACCATTCACAGACTCAGACAGCTCCATTCACAGACACAGACAGCTCCATTCACAGTCAAAGACAGCTCATTCAGAGACCCAGAAAGCTCCATTTACAGACCCAGAAAGCTCCATTTACAGACTCTGACAGCTCAATTCACAGACACAGACAGCTCCATTCAGAGACCCAGACAGCTCCATTTACAGACTCCGACAGCTCCATTCAAAGAGACAGACAGCTCATTTCATCGACTAAGACAGCTCATTTCACAGACCCAGACAGCTCCATTGACGATAGGTCTTCGACCTGAAACGTTAACTCTGTTTCTCTCTCCACGGATTGTGCCTGGCCTGCAGAGTTTTCCAGCGTTTTCTGTTGTTAGATTCATTCACAGATTCAGACAGCTCCATTCACAGACCCAGACAGCTCCATTAACAGACCCAGACAGCTCCATTCACAGACCCAGACAGCTCATTCACCGAAGTAGATAGCTCCATTCACAGACCCAAACAGCACCATTCACAGACTCAGACAGCTCCATTCACAGATCCAGACAGCTCCATTCACAGAACCAGACAGCTCCATTCACAGATCCAGACAGCTCCATTCACAGACTCAGACAGCTCCATTCACAGAACCAGACAGCTCATTCACCGACACAGACACAGACAGCTCCATTCACAGACCCAGACAGCTCCATTCACAGACCCAAACAGCTCCATTCACAGACACAGATAACTCCAGTCACAGACTCAGACAGCTCCATTCACAGATCCAGACAGCTCCATTCACAGAACCAGACAGCTCCATTCACAGAACCAGACAGCTCATTCACCGACACAGACACAGACAGCTCCATTCACAGACCCTGACAGCTCCATTCACAGACCCAAACAGCTCCATTCACAGACACAGACAGCTACATTCACAGACCCAGACAACTCCATTCACAGACTCAGACAGCTCCAGTCACAGACCAAGACAGCTCATTCACAGACCCAGACAGCTCCATTCACAGACACAGAAGGCTCCATTAACAGTCAAAGACAGCTCATTCAGAGACCCAGAAAGTTCCATTTACAGACTCTGACAGCTCAATTCACAGACACAGACAGCTCCATTCAAAGACCCAGACAGCTCCATTCACAGACACAGACAGCTCCATTCACAGTCAAAGACAGCTCTTTCAGAGACCCAGAAAGCTCCATTTACAAACCCAGACAGCTCCATTCACAGACCCAAACAGCTCCATTCACAGACCCAGACAGCTGCATTCACAGACACAGACCGCTCCATTCACAGACCCAGACAGCTCCATTTAAAGACTCAGACAACTCCATTCACAGACCCTGACAACTCCATTCACAGACTCAGACAGCTCCATTCACAGACCCAGGCAGCTCCATTCACAGACCCAGACAGCTCCATTCACAGACCCAAACAGCTCCATTCACAGACACAGACCGCTGCATTCACAGACCCAGACAGCTCTATTTAAAGACTCAGACAGCTCCATTCACAGACCCAGACAACTCCATTCACAGACTCAGACAGCTCCAGTCACAGACCAAGACAGCTCATTCACAGACCCAGACAGCTCCATTCACAGACACAGACAGCTCCATTCACAGACCCAGACAGCTCCATTAACAGTCAAAGACAGCTCATTCAGAGACCCAGAAAGCTCCATTTACAGACCCAGAAAGCTCCATTTACAGACTCTGACAGCTCAATTCACAGACACAGACTGCTCCATTCAGAGAACCAGACAGCTCTATTTACAGACTCCGACAGCTCCATTTAAAGAGACAGACAGCTCATTTCATCGACCAAGACAGCTCATTTCACAGACCCAGACAGCTCCATTGACGATAGGTCATCGACCTGAAACGTTAACTCTGTTTCTCTCTCCACGGATTGTGCCTGGCCTGCAGAGTTTTCCAGCGTTTTCTGTTGTTAGATTCATTCAAAGATTCAGACAGCTCCATTCACAGACCCAGACAGATCCATTCACAGATCCAGACAGCTCCATTCCCAGAACCAGACAGCTCATTCACCGACACAGACACAGATAGCTCCATTCACAGACCCAAACAGCACCATTCACAGACTCAGACAGCTCCATTCACAGATCCAGACAACTTCATTCACAGAACCAGACAGCTCCATTCCCAGAACCAGACAGCTCATTCACCGACACAGAAACAGACAGCTCCATTCACAGACCCAGACAGCTCCATTCACAGACCCAGACAGCTCCATTCACAGACACAGACAGCTCCATTTAAAGACTCAGACAGCTCCATTCACAGACCCAGACAACTCCATTCACAGACTCAGACAGCTCCATTCACAGATCCAGACAGCTCCATTCACAGAACCAGACAGCTCCATTCACAGAACCAGACAGCTCCATTCACAGACCCAAACAGCTCCATACACAGACCCAAACAGCTCCATTCACAGACACAGACCGCTCCATTCACAGACCCAGACAGCTCCATTTAAAGACTCAGACAGCTCCATTTAAAGACTCAGACAACTCCATTCACAGACTCAGACAGCTCCATTCACAGACCAAGACAGCTCATTCACAGACCCAGACAGCACCATTCACAGACTCAGACAGCTCCAGTCACAGACCAAGACAGCTCATTCACAGACCCAGACAGCTCCTTTCACAGACACAGTCAGCTCCATTCACAGTCAAAGACAGCTCATTCAGAGACCCAGACTGCTCCATTTACAGACTCTGACAGCTCAATTCACAGACACAGACAGCTCCATTCAGAGACCCAGACAGCTCCATTTACAGACTCCGACAGCTCCATTCAAAGAGACAGACAGCTCATTTCATCGACCAGGCAGCTCATTTCACAGACACAGACAGCTCCATTCACAGACCCAGACAGCTCCATTCACAGACCCAAACAGCTCCATTCACAGACACAGACAGCTACATTCACAGACCCAGACAACTCCATTCACAGACTCAGACAGCTCCAGTCACAGACCAAGACAGCTCATTCACAGACCCAGACAGCTCCATTCACAGACACAGAAGGCTCCATTAACAGTCAAAGACAGCTCATTCAGAGACCCAGAAAGTTCCATTTACAAACTCTGACAGCTCAATTCACAGACACAGACAGCTCCATTCAAAGACCCAGACAGCTCCATTCACAGACACAGACAGCTCCATTCACAGTCAAAGACAGCTCTTTCAGAGACCCAGAAAGCTCCATTTACAAACCCAGACAGCTCCATTCACAGACCCAAACAGCTCCATTCACAGACCCAGACAGCTGCATTCACAGACACAGACCGCTCCATTCACAGACCCAGACAGCTCCATTTAAAGACTCAGACAACTCCATTCACAGACCCTGACAACTCCATTCACAGACTCAGACAGCTCCATTCACAGACCCAGGCAGCTCCATTCACAGACCCAGACAGCTCCATTCACAGACCCAAACAGCCAATCACAGACTCAGACAGCTCCAGTCACAGACCAAGACAGCTCATTCACAGACCCAGACAGCTCCATTCACAGACACAGACAGCTCCATTCACAGACCCAGACAGCTCCATTAACAGTCAAAGACAGCTCATTCAGAGACCCAGAAAGCTCCATTTACAGACCCAGAAAGCTCCATTTACAGACTCTGACAGCTCAATTCACAGACACAGACTGCTCCATTCAGAGAACCAGACAGCTCTATTTACAGACTCCGACAGCTCCATTTAAAGAGACAGACAGCTCATTTCATCGACCAAGACAGCTCATTTCACAGACCCAGACAGCTCCATTGACGATAAGGTCATCGACCTGAAACGTTAACTCTGTTTCTCTCTCCACGGATTGTGCCTGGCCTGCAGAGTTTTCCAGCGTTTTCTGTTGTTAGATTCATTCAAAGATTCAGACAGCTCCATTCACAGACCCAGACAGATCCATTCACAGATCCAGACAGCTCCATTCCCAGAACCAGACAGCTCATTCACCGACACAGACACAGATAGCTCCATTCACAGACCCAAACAGCACCATTCACAGACTCAGACAGCTCCATTCACAGATCCAGACAACTTCATTCACAGAACCAGACAGCTCCATTCCCAGAACCAGACAGCTCATTCACCGACACAGAAACAGACAGCTCCATTCACAGACCCAGACAGCTCCATTCACAGACCCAGACAGCTCCATTCACAGACACAGACAGCTCCATTTAAAGACTCAGACAGCTCCATTCACAGACCCAGACAACTCCATTCACAGACTCAGACAGCTCCATTCACAGATCCAGACAGCTCCATTCACAGAACCAGACAGCTCCATTCACAGAACCAGACAGCTCCATTCACAGACCCAAACAGCTCCATACACAGACCCAAACAGCTCCATTCACAGACACAGACCGCTCCATTCACAGACCCAGACAGCTCCATTTAAAGACTCAGACAGCTCCATTTAAAGACTCAGACAACTCCATTCACAGACTCAGACAGCTCCATTCACAGACCAAGACAGCTCATTCACAGACCCAGACAGCACCATTCACAGACTCAGACAGCTCCAGTCACAGACCAAGACAGCTCATTCACAGACCCAGACAGCTCCTTTCACAGACACAGTCAGCTCCATTCACAGTCAAAGACAGCTCATTCAGAGACCCAGACTGCTCCATTTACAGACTCTGACAGCTCAATTCACAGACACAGACAGCTCCATTCAGAGACCCAGACAGCTCCATTTACAGACTCCGACAGCTCCATTCAAAGAGACAGACAGCTCATTTCATCGACCAGGCAGCTCATTTCACAGACCCAGACAGCTCCATTGACGATAGGTCTTCGACCTGAAACCTTAACTCTGTTTCTCTCTCCACGGATTGTGCCTGGCCTGCAGAGTTTTCCAGCGTTTTCTGTTGTTAGATTCATTCATAGATTCAGACAGCTCCATTCACAGACCCAGACAGCTCCATTCACAGAACCAGACAGCTCCTTTCACAGACCCAGACAGCTCATTCACCGGCACACATAGCTCCATTCACAGACCCAAACAGCACCATTCACAGACTCAGACAGCGCCATTCACAGATCCAGACAGCTCCATTCACAGACCCAGACAGCTCCATTTAAAGACTCGGACAGTTCCATTCACAGACCCAGACAGCTCCATTCACAGACACAGACAGCTCCATTTACAGTCAAAGACAGCTCATTCAGAGACCCAGAAAGCTCCATTTACACACCCAGAAAGCTCCATTTACAGACTCTGACAGCTCCATTCACAGACACAGACAGCTCCATTCACAGACCCAGACAGCTCCATTCACAGACCCAGACAGCTCCATTTACAGACTCTGACAGCTCCATTCACAGACACAGACAGCTCCATTCACAGACCCAGACAGCTCCATTTACAGACTCTGACAGCTCCATTCACAGACACAGACAGCTCCATTCACAGACCCAGACAGCTCCATTTACAGACTCCGACAGCTCCATTCAAAGACACAGACAGCTCATTTCATCGACCAAGACAGCTCATTTCACAGACCCAGACAGCTCCATTGACGACAGGTCTTCGACCTGAAACGTTAACTCTGTTTCTCTCTCCACGGATTGTGCCTGGCCTGCAGAGTTTTCCAGCGTTTTCTGTTGTTAGATTCATTCACAGATTCAGACAGCTCCATTCACAGACCCAGACAGCTCCATTCACAGACTCAGAGAGTTCATTTCAAAGACCTAGATAAAACCATTGACAGACACAGACAGTTCCATTCAGCGACCCAGACAGCTCAATTCACAGACTCCGAAAGTTCATTTCACAGATCCAGACAGCTCCATTCACAGACCCAGACAGCTCCATTCACAGACTCAGACAGCTCCATTCACAGACCCAGACAACTCCATTCACAAACCCAGACAGCTCCATTTACAGACATGGAAAGCTGATTTGAAAAAAACAGACAGCTCATTTCACGAACAGATTCAGACAATTCATTTGACAGACCCAGACATCTCCATTCAGAGACTCAGAAAGCTCATTTCAGACACTCAGACAGATCCATTCAAAGATCCAGACGGCTGACTTCAAAGACTCTGAAAGCTCAGGTCACAAATCCAGACAGCTCCATTCACAGGCTCAGACAGCACCATTTACAAACCCAGACAGCTCCATCCACAGACCCAGACAGCTCCATCCACAGACCCAGAAAGCTGCATTCACAGACCCAGACAGTGCCATTCACAGACCCAGAAAGCTAATTTCACAGACCCAGACAGCTCCATCCACAGACCCAGACAGCTCCATTCACAGACCCAGACAGTTCCATTCACAAACCCAAACAACTCCATTCACAGACTCAGACAGCTCCATTCACAGACCCAGACAGCTCCATTCACAGACTCAGACAACTCCATTCACAGACCCAAACAGCTCCATTCACAGACACTGACAGCTCCATTCACAGACCCAAACAGCTCCATTTACAGACCCAGACAGCTCATTCACAGACACATATGGCTCCATTCACAGACCCAGACAGCTCCATTCACAGACCCAGACAGCTCATTCACAGACCCAGACAGCTCATTCACAGACACAGATGGCTCCATTCACAAAACCCAAACAGCTTCATTCATAGACTCAGACAGCTCCATTCACAGACCCAGACAGCTCCATTCACAGACTCAGACAGCTCCATTCACAGACACAGACAGCTCCATTCACAGACACAGACCGGATATTCACTCCATCACCAGGACGGCTTACTTCCACCTCGGTAACATCGCCGAACTTCGCCTCTGCCTCAGCTCATCTGCTGCTCAAACCATCATCCATGCCTTTGCTAGCTCTAGACTTGATAACACCAACTCTCTCCTGGCTGGCTTACCAACACCCACCCTCCATAACTTGAGCTCATCCAAAGCTGTGCTGCCCGTAACCTAACCCACATCAAATCCCGGTAAACCACCACCCCTGTGCTCGCTGACCTACATTGACTCCCGTTCCGGCAATGCCTCCATTTTAAAATGTTCATCCTTGCTTTCAAATCCTTCCATGGCCTCGCCCTCCCTAACTCTGCAAGCTCCACCAGCCCCTCAACACTCCCGAGATCTATGTGTTCCTCTAATTCTGGCCTCTTTCACATCTCCGATTGTAACCGCTCCACCACTTCCGGCTCTGCTTTCAGCTGCCTGGGCCCTAAGCTCCGGAATCCCCTCCCTGAACCTCTCTGCTTCTCTAAATTTCCCTCCTCCTTTAAGATGCTGCTTAAAACTTACCTCTTTGACTAAGCTTTTTTTCATCTTTCCAGATATCTCCTTATGTGGCTCAGGGTCAGGTGTTGTTCAATATCGCTCCCGGGAATCGCTTGGGTCATTTTACAATGTTAAAGGCGCTATATAAATACAAGCTGTTGTTGTTGTAAGTATTTTTTTCCCCTTTCTCCAGTTCTTCTATGTCCTTTTTATATTATGGAGACCATAACTCTGCACAGTTCTCTAATTGTGACCTGACCCGGGTCCTATACATGTTTAATACAATTTACAAAGTATTTACAGGACAGAGACAGGCCATTCGACTCAAAATGTCCATGTTGGTGTACATGCTCCACGCGACCCTCCATCCACCCTCCTTCATCTAACCCAGTAAAAATATCATTCTATTCCTTTCCCCCTTTAAATGTGTCTGTGCTATTCGCATCAACTACTCCTCGTGGTAGCGAGTTCCACATTCTGACCACTCATTTGTTAAAAAGGTTTCTCCTGAATTCCCTATTAGATTTATTAATGACTATCTTAAATCATTGGCCCCGAGTTCTAGTCTCTCCTGAGAGTGGAAACATCATCTCTAATCTACCCTATGAAACCCTTTCATAATCTCAAAGAATTCTATCTGATCATCCCTCGGTCTTCACTTTCCTAAAGAAAAGAGCCCCAGCCTGTTCAGTCTTTCCTGACAGATATAACCTCTCAGTTCTGGTATCATTCTAGTAAATACTGTTTGTACTTTCGCCAGTCCCTCTATGTATTTTTTATAAGATGGAGAGCATGTTCACAGTACACCAAGTGTGGTCTAACCAAGGTTCCATACAGGTTTAACATAACTTCTATTCTTTACAATTCTATCCCTCTAGAAATGAACCCCAGTGCTTTCTTTGTTTTTATGGCCTTATCAACCTGCATTGCAACTGTTAGTGATATATGTAACTGTATCCTCACATCGCTCTGTCCCTCAACCCCGTTTAGAACTTATTCTCCAAGGCGTCTGTGACCTCCGTATTCTTCCTATTAAAATGCACTACCTCGCATTTCTCTATATTGAGGTTAATTTGCCAGTTACACACCCATTCTGCAAGTTTATTAACATCCTCCTGTATTTTGTCGCAGTCCTCCTCTATATTATGTATAAACCCCCATTTGGGTGGCATCCACAATGTTTGAAATTGCACTTCCGATTCCTGAGTCCCAATTGTTGAAGTAAATGGTGAACAAAAGTGTTGCCAGCACCGATCCTTGTGAAATACCAATTCCCACCACTGGCCAACTTCACTTCTTTTGAATTCTATTGCCTTAGAAATAAACCCCAATTCATTGTTAACATTTTAATTGCTTTGCTGTCCAGTGATACTGCTTTTAATTATTTGTTCACCTTTATCCCGAGAGCCCTTTTCTCTTCTGCCACGTTCAGTTTCTTATTTTCTGAGGTATCGGTGATTATAGTATCATGGAATGATACAGAACAGAAGGATGACATTCGGCCCACCGTACCTGTGCCGGCTCTTTGGTAGAGCTGTCCAATTAATTCCACTCCTCTGCTCTTTCCACAGTATTTTATTTTATCTCAAGTATTTTTTCCAAATTTCCCTTGAAAGTTACTATTGAATCTGCTTCCACCGCCCTTTCAGGCAGCGCATTCCAGATCACAACAACTCGCTGTGTAAAACAAACTCTTCCTCATGTTCTCTCGGGTTCTTTTGCCAATCACATTAAATCTGTGTCATCTGGTTACCGACCCCACTTCCACTGGAAACAGTTGCTCCTTAATTACTCTATTAAATCTATGTAGTCTTTAGAACACCTCTATCAAATCTCCTCTTAACCTTCTCTGCTCTAATCAGAACAACTCCAGCTTCTCCAGTCTCTCCACATGACTGAAGTCCCTTGTTTCTGGTACCATTCTAGTAAATCTCTTCTGCACACGCTCGAAGGCCATGACATTTTCCAAAAGTGTGGTGTCCAGAATTGGACACAATGCTACACCTGAAGCCTAATCAGTGCTTTATAATGTTTTCGCATAACTTCATTGCTTCTGTACTCTACTGCTTATTAATAAAGCGAATGATCCCGTATGCTTTATTAACATACTTCTCAAATTGTCCGGTCGCATTCAAAGATTAGTGTACATACATGCCTAGGTCCCTCTGTTACTGCACTCCCTTTATAGTTGCACCATTGAGATTACATTGCCTCTTCTCATTTTTCACTTCACAATTCTCTGTGATCAATAGAATCTGCCCAGTGTCTGCCTAATTGAATCAGAGTTCGGGCTATGCTGCAAGCAAAGGGATTGGATTCCGAAAGAAACGCCATCAGAGAAGTGTAGGATCATGTCAGGGACGTCTCTGAAGCTCTCAATCCCTCCAGCCTGAGGAACAGTTTATAAGGGTAAAGACCCAGCCAAATGTTCTTGGCATTTAGTGTCTTGATTTCTGCTCCAATTATATTTTATTCTGCTAATGGAAAATATGTCAGTAAACTGAGTAAGGAGATAACTTTATATGCTGGAATGAGGGTCAGTTTGAAGGTGCTGAATGAATGACTTTTAAACCGAAGGTCAGCCAGGAGCGTATTGAATGGTGGAGTAGGCTTGAAGAGCCGAATGGCCAACTCCTGCTCCTATTGCTTATGTTCTCTTGCTGACCAGTCAGTCTACGTCCTCCTGATGTCTGTTACTATCCTCCTCATTGTGTGCTACATTTCAGAGTTTTGATGCCCTGTATACCCAACTCTAGATCATTAAAATATATCAAAGAGAGCACTGGTCCTAATAGCGACCCCTGGGGAACAGCTCTGTATAATTCCCTCCAGACTGAAAAACAACCGGCCACCACTACTCTCTGCTTTCTGACCCTTAGCCAATTTGGTATCCGTGCTGCCCTATCCTATTAATCGCATGGACTACAATTTTATGAACAGTTATGTCATGTGGTACTTTGTCAAACGCCTTTTGAAAGTCCATATACACAACATCAACCGCACTACCCTGATGATGTTATATTTTCCTACCAAAGTGCATCACCTCGCGTTCATCTCTGTTAATGCTCACTTGTCATTTAACTGCGCAGTCTGTATGTTTTCTAATGTCCATTGTGAGATGTCATGTAGAGAAATGTCATTTCAATATTTGAAGCAAAGCATCAGTGTATTAAATAAAAAACAATAATAATTAATAAAGGCAACCATCTAAAACTGTGTGTGGTTTTTGAATTTTATCAGAAAATCTGAGGATTTATTGCAAAGTGAACTCTTGGCTTCTCAAATTGCACCACTGCTTTTCGAAGAAGTTGGTGAAGATATTATTTATTTCAAATAACAGAACTGCTCTCCTGTTTGCTTCAGGCTCCCTTTGTGACTTCCGATATATGCATCGAACATCGTAAACTCCTCCCCACCCCACCTAATATCCTCAGCTCCTCCCCACCTAATATCGTCAGCTTCTCTCCACCCCACCTAATATCCTCAGATCCTCCCCACCCCACCTAATATCCTCAGCTCCTCCTGAACCCACCTAATATCCTCAGCTCCTCCTGAAACCACCTAATATCCTCAGCTCCTCCCCACCCCACCTAATATCCTCAGCTCCTCCCCACCCTTACCTAATATCCTCAGCTCCTCCCAACTAATATCCTCAGGCTCCCTCCACCACACCTAATATCCTCAGCTCCTCCTGAACCCAACTAATAACCTCAGCTCCTCCCCACCCCACCTAATATCCTCAGCTCCTCCACAACCCCACCTAAAAACCTCAGCTCCTCCTGAACCCACCTAATATCCTCAGCTCCTCCCCACCCCACCTAATATCCTCAGCACCTCCCCACCCCACCTAATAACCTCAGCTCCACCACACCCCACATAATATCCTCAGTTCCTCCCCACCCCACCTAATATCCTCAGCTCCTCCCACCCCACCGAATATCATCAGCTCCTCCCCACCCCATGTAATATCCTCAGCTCCTCCCCACACCACCTAATATCCTCAGCTCCACCCCACCCCACATAATATCCTCAGCTCCTTTCCACCCCACCTAATATCCTCAGCTCCACCCCACCCCACATAATATCCTCAGCTCCTTTCCACCCCACCTAATATCTTCAGCTCCTCCCCACCCCAGCTAATATCCTCAGCTCCTCCCCTCCCCACCTAATATCCTCAGCTCCTCCCAACCCCACCTACAATCCTCAGCTCCTCCTGAACCAACCTAATATCATCAGCTCTTCCCCACCACATCTAATATCCTCAGCTCCTCCCCACCCCAGCTAATATACTCAGCTCCTCCCCACCCCACCTAATATCCTCAGCTCCCCCTGAACCCACCTAATATCCTCAGCTCCTCCTGAACCCAGCTAATATCCTCAGCTATTCCCCACCCCACCTAATATCCTCAGCTTCTCCCCACCCCACCTAATATCATCAGCTCCTCCCCCATCCCACCTAATGTCCTCAGCTCCTCCTGAACCCACATAATATCCTCAGCTCCTCCCAACCACACCTAATATCCTCAGCTCCTCCCCACCCCACCTAATATCCTCAGCTCCTGCCCACCCCACCTAATATCCCCAGCTCCTCCCCACCCCACCTAATATCCTCAGCTCCTCCCCACCCCACCTAATAACCTCAGCTACTCCCCACCCCACCTAATATCCTCAGCTCCTCCCCACCCCACCTAATATCCTCAGCTCCTCCTGAACCCACCTAATATCCTCAGCTCCTCCCCACCCCACCTAATATCCAAAGCTCCTCCCCACCCCACCTAATATCCTCAGCTCCACCCCACCCCACCTAATATCCTCAGCTCGTCCCCAACCCACCTAATATCCTCATCTCCTCCCCACCCCACCTAATAGCCTCAACTCCTCCTTTACCCACCTAATATCCTCAGCTCCTCCCCACCTCACCTAATATCCTCAGCTCCTCCTCACCCCGCCGAATATCCTCAGCTCCTCCAATCCCCACCTAATATCCTCAGCTCCTCCCCACCCCACCTAATATCCTCAGCTCCTCCCCACCTAATATCCTCAGCTCCTCCCCACCCCACCTAATATCCTCAGCTCCTCCCCACCCCACCTAATATCAGCTTCTCCCCACCCCACCTAATATCCTCAGCTCCTCCCCACCTAATATTCTCAGCTCCTCCCCACCCCACCTAATATCCTCAGCTCCTCCCCACCCCACCTAATATCCTCAGCTGCTCCCCACCCCACCTAATATCCTCAGCTCCTACCCACCCCACCTAATATCCTCAGCTCCTCGCCACCCCACCTAATATTCTCAGCTCCTCTGCACCTCTCCTAATATCCTCAGCCCCTCCCCAGCACACCTAATATCCTCAGCTTCTCCCCACCCCACCTAATATCCTCAGCTCCTCCTGAACCTACCTAATATCCTCAGCTCCTCCCCACCCCACCTAATATCCTCAGCTCCTCCCCACCCCAACTAATATCCTCAGCTCCTCCACACCCCACCTAATATCCTCAGCTCCTCCCCAACCCACCTAATATTCTCAGCTCCTCCACACCTCGCCTAATATCCTCAGCTCCTCCCCACCCCACCTAATATCCTCAGCTCCTCCCCACCACACCTAATATCCTCCGCTCCTCCCCACCTCACCTAATATCCTCAGCTCCTCCCCACCCTTACCTAATATCCTCAGCTCCTCCCCACCTAATATCCTCAGGCTCTCTCCACCCCACCTAATATCCTCAGTTCCTCCTGAACCCAACTAAGATCCTCAGCTCCTCCCCACGCCAGCTAATATCCTCAGCTCCTCCACAACCCCACCTAAAAACCTCAGCTCCTCCTGAACCCACCTAATATCCACAGCTCCTCCCCACCCCACCTAATATCCTCAGCACCTCCCCACCCCACCTAATAACCTCAGCTCCACCACACCCCACCTAATATCCCCAGTTCCTCCCAACCCCACCTTATATCCTCAGCTCCTCCCACCCCAACTAATATCCTCAGCTCCTCCCACCCCACCGAATATCCTCAGCTCCTCCCCACCTCACCTAATATCCTAAGCTCCTCCCCACCCCACCTACAATCCTCAGCTCCTCCTGAACAAACCTAATATCATCAGCCTTTCCCCACCACATCTAATACTCTCAGCTCCTCCCCACCCCACCTAATATCCTCAGCTCCCCCTGAACCCACCTAATATCCTCAGCTCCTCCCCACTCCACCTAATATCCTCAGCTCCTCCTGAACCCACCTAATATCCTCAGCTTCTCCCCACCCCACCTAATATCATCAGCTCCTCCCCCACCCCACCTAATGTCCTCAGATCCTCCTGAACCCATCTAATATCCTCAGCTCCTCCCCACCCCACCTAATATCCTCAGCTCCTCCCCACCCCACCTAATATCCTCAGCTCCTGCCCACCCCACCTAATATCCCCAGCTCCTCCCCACCCCACCTAATATCCTCAGCTCCTCCCCACCCCACCTAATAACCTCAGCTCCTCCCCACCCCACCTAATATCCTCAGCTCCTCCCAACCCCACCTAATATCCTCAGCTCCTCCTGAACCCACCTACTATCCTCAGCTCCTCCCCACACCACCTAATATCCTCAGCTCCTCCCCACCCCACCTAATATCCTCAGCTCCTCCCCACCCCACCTAATATGCTCAGCTCGTCCCCACCCCACCTAATATCCACATCTCCTCCCCACCTCACCTAATATCCTCAGCTCCTCCCCACCTCACCTAATACCCTCAGCTCCTCCCCACCCCACCTAATATCCTCAGCTCCTCCCCACCCCACCTAATATCCTCAGCTCCTCCCCACCCCAACTAATTTTCTCAGCTCCTCCCCACCCCACCTAATAGCCTCAACTCCTCCTTTACCCACCTAATATCCTCAGCTCCTCCCCACCTAATCTAATATCGTCAGATCCTCCTCACCCCGCCGAGTATCCTCAGCTCCTCCAATCCCCACCTAATATCCTCAGCTCCTTCCCACCCCACCTAATATCCTCAGCTCCTCCCCACCCCACCTAATATCAGCTTCTCCCCACCCCACCTAATATCATCAGCTCCTCCCCACCTAATATTCGCAGCTCCTCCCCACCCCACCTAATATGCTCAGCTCCTCCCCACTCCACCTAATATCCTCAGCTCCTCCCCACCCCACCTAATATCCTCAGCTCCTACCCAACCTTTCTAATATCCGCAGCTCCTCCCCACCCCACCTAATATTCTCAGCTCCACCGCACCTCACCTAATATCCTCAGCCCCTCCCCAGCATACCTAATATCCTCAGCTTCTCCCCACCCCAGCTAATATCCTCAGCTCCTACTGAACCTACCTAATATCCTCAGCTCCTCCCCACCCCACCTAATATCCTCAGCTCCTCCCCACCCCAACTAATATCCTCAGCTCCTCCCCACCCCACCTAATATCCTCAGCTCCTCCCCACACCACCTAATATCCTCAGCCCCTTCACACCCCACCTAATAACCTCAGCTCCTCACCACCCCACCTAATATCCTCAGCTCCTCCACACCCCACCTAATATCCTCAGATCCTCCCCACCCCTCCGAATATCTTCAGCTCCTCCCCACCTCACCTAATATCCTCAGCTCCTCCCCACCCCACCTAATATCCTCAGCTCCTTCCCACCCCACCTAATATACTCCGCTCCTATCCACCTCACCTAATATCCTCAGCTCCTACCCACACTTACCTAATATCCTCAGCTCCTCCCCACCTAATATCCTCAGGCTCTCTCCACCCCACCTAATATCCTCAGCTCCTCCTGAACCCACCTAATATCCTCAGCTCCTCCTGAACTCAACTAAGATCCTCAGCTCCTCCCCACCCCAGCTAATATCCTCAGCTCCTCCACAACACCACCTAAAAACCTCAGCTCCTCCTGAACCCACCTAATATCCTCAGCTCCTCCCCACCCCACCTAATATCCTCAGCACCTCCCCACCCCACCTAATAACCTCAGCTCCACCACACCCCACCTATTATCCTTAGTTCCTCCCCACCCCAACTTATATCCTCAGCTCCTCCCACCCCACCTAATATCCTCAGCTCCTCCCACCCCACCGAATATCGTCAGCTCCTCCCCACCACATGTAATATCCTCAGCTCCTCCCCACCCCACCTAATATCCTCAGCTTCTCCCCACCCCACCTAATATCATCAGCTCCTCCCCCACCCCACCTAATGTCCTCAGCTCCTCCTGAACCCATCTAATATCCTCAGCTCCTCCCCACCCCACCTAATGTCCTCAGCTCCTCCTGAACCCATCTAATATCCTCAGCTCCTCCCCATCCCACCTAATATCCCCAGCTCCTCCCCAGCCCACCTAATAACCTCAGCTCCTCCCCACCCCAACTAATATCCTCAGCTCCTCCCAACCCCACCTAATATCCTCAGCTCCTCCCCACCCCACCTAATAGCCTCAGCTCCACCCCACCTCACCCAATATCCTCAGCTCCTCCCACCTCATCTAATACCCTCAGTTCCTCCCCACCACACCTAATATCCTCAGCTCCTCCCCACCCCACCTAATATACTCAGATCCTCCCCACCCCACCTAATATGGTCAGCTCCTCCCCACCCCACCTAATATCCTCAGCTCCTCCCCACCTCACCTAATATCCTCAGCTCCTCCCCACCCCACCTAATATCCTCAGCTCCTCCCCACCCCACCTAATATCTTCAGCTACTCCCCATCTAATATCCTCAGATCCACCCCACCCCACCTAATATCCTCAGCTCCTCCCCAACCCACCTAATATACTCAGATCCTCCCCACCCCACCTAATATGGTCAGCTCCTCCCCACCACACCTAATATCCTCAGCTCCTCCCCACCCCACCTAATATCCTCAGCTCCTCCCCACCCCACCTAATATCCTCAGCACATCCCCACCTCACCTAATATCCACAGCTCCTCTCCACTCAACCTAATATCTTCAGCTCCTCCACACCCCACCTAATATCCTCAGCTCCTCCCCACCCTACCTATTATCCTCAGCTCCTCCCCACCCCACCTAATATCCTTCAGCTCCTACCCACCCCACCTAATATCCTCAGCTCCTCCCCACCCCTCCTAATATCCTCAGCTCCTCCCCACCTCACCTAATATCCTCAGCTCCTCACCACCTCACCTAATATCCTCAGCTCCACCCCACCCCACCTAATATCCTCAGTTCCTCCCCACCCCACCTAATATCTTCAGCTCCCCCACACCTAATATCTTCAGATCCTCCCCACCTAATATCCTCAGCTCCTCCCACCCCATCTAATATCCTCAGCTCCTCCCCACCCCACCTAATATCCTCAGCTGCACCCCCCCACCTAATATCTTCAGCTCCTCCACACCCCACCTAATATCCTCAGCTCCACGCCACCCCACCTAATATCATCAGCTCCTTCCCAACCCACCTGATATACTCAGATCCTCCCCACCCCACCTAATATGGTCAGCTCCTCCCCACCCCACCTAATATCCTCAGCTCCTCCCCACCCCACCTAATATCCTCAGCTCCTCCCCACCCCACCTAATATCCTCAGCACATCCCCACCTCACCTAATATCCACAGCTCCTCTCCACTCCACCTAATATCTTCAGCTCCTCCACACCCCACCTAATATCCTCAGCTCCTCCCCACCCCATCTAATATCCTCAGCTCCTCCCCAGCCCAACTAATATCCTCAGCTCCTCCCCACCCTACCTATTATCCTCAGCTCATCCCCACCCCACCTAATATCCTCAGCTCCTACCCACCCCACCTAATATCCTCAGCTCCTCCCCACCCCTCCTAATATCCTCAGCTCCTCCCCACCTCACCTAATATCCTCAGCTCCTCACCACCTCACCTAATATCCTCAGCTCCACCCCACCCCACCTAATATCCTCAGCTCCTCCCCACCCCACCTAATATCTTCAGCTCCCCCACACCTAATATCTTCAGATCCTCCCCACCTAATATCCTCAGCTCCTCCCACCACATCTAATATCCTCAGCTCCTCCCCACCCCACCTAATATCCTCAGCTGCACCCCCCCACCTAATATCTTCAGCTCCTCCACACCCCACCTAATATACTCAGCTCCACCCCACCCCACCTATTATCCTCAGCTCCTCCCCACCCCACCTAATATACTCAGATCCTCCCCACCCCACCTAATATCCTCAGCTCCTCTCCACCCCACCTAATATCCTCAGCTCCTCCCCTCCTCCCCTCCTCACCTAATATCCTCAGCACCTCCACACCTCACCTAATATCCTCAGCTCCTCTCCACTCCACCTAATATCTTCAGCTCCTCCACACCCCACCTAATATCCTCAGCTCCTCCTGAACCCATCTAATATCCTCAGCTCCTCCCCACCCCACCTAATGTCCTCAGCTCCTCCTGAACCCATCTAATATCCTCAGCTCCTCCCCACCCCACCTAATATCCCCAGCTCCTCCCCAGCCCACCTAATAACCTCAGCTCCTCCCCACCCCACCTAATATCCTCAGCTCCTCCCAACCCCACCTAATATCCTCAGCTCCTCCCCACCCCACCTAATAGCCTCAGCTCCACCCCACCCCACCCAATATCCTCAGCTCCTCCCACCTCATCTAATACCCTCAGTTCCTCCCCACCACACCTAATATCCTCAGCTCCTCCCCACCCCACCTAATATACTCAGATCCTCCCCACCCCACCTAATATGGTCAGCTCCTCCCCACCCCACCTAATATCCTCAGCTCCTCCCCACCTCACCTAATATCCTCAGCTCCTCCCCACCCCACCTAATATCCTCAGCTCCTCCCCACCCCACCTAATATCTTCAGCTCCCCCCCATCTAATATCCTCAGATCCACCCCACCCCACCTAATATCCTCAGCTCCTCCCCAACCCACCTAATATACTCAGATCCTCCCCACCCCACCTAATATGGTCAGCTCCTCCCCACCACACCTAATATCCTCAGCTCCTCCCCACCCCACCTAATATCCTCAGCTCCTCCCCACCCCACCTAATATCCTCAGCACATCCCCACCTCACCTAATATCCACAGCTCCTCTCCACTCAACCTAATATCTTCAGCTCCTCCACACCCCACCTAATATCCTCAGCTCCTCCCCACCCTACCTATTATCCTCAGCTCCTCCCCACCCCACCTAATATCCTTCAGCTCCTACCCACCCCACCTAATATCCTCAGCTCCTCCCCACCCCTCCTAATATCCTCAGCTCCTCCCCACCTCACCTAATATCCTCAGCTCCTCACCACCTCACCTAATATCCTCAGCTCCACCCCACCCCACCTAATATCCTCAGTTCCTCCCCACCCCACCTAATATCTTCAGCTCCCCCACACCTAATATCTTCAGATCCTCCCCACCTAATATCCTCAGCTCCTCCCACCCCATCTAATATCCTCAGCTCCTCCCCACCCCACCTAATATCCTCAGCTGCACCCCCCCACCTAATATCTTCAGCTCCTCCACACCCCACCTAATATCCTCAGCTCCACGCCACCCCACCTAATATCATCAGCTCCTTCCCAACCCACCTGATATACTCAGATCCTCCCCACCCCACCTAATATGGTCAGCTCCTCCCCACCCCACCTAATATCCTCAGCTCCTCCCCACTCCACCTAATATCCTCAGCTCCTCCCCTCCCCACCTAATATCCTCAGCACATCCCCACCTCACCTAATATCCTCAGCTCCTCTCCACTCCACCTAATATCTTCAGCTCCTCCACACCCCACCTAATATCCTCAGCTCCTCCCCACCCCACCTAATATCCTCAGCTCCTCCCCACCCCAACTAATGTCCTCAGCTCCTCCCCACCCTACCTATTATCCTCAGCTCCTCCCCACCCCACCTAATATCCTCAGCTCCTCCCCACACCACCTAATATCCTCAGCTCCTCCCCACCCCACCTAATATCCTCAGCTCCTCCCCACCCCAACTAATGTCCTCAGCTCCTCCCCACCCTACCTATTATCCTCAGCTCCTCCCCACCCCACCTAATATCCTCAGCTCCTCCCACCCCATCTTATATCCTCAGCTCCTCCCCACCCCACCTAATATCCTCAGCTGCACCCCCCCACCTAATATCTTCAGCTCCTCCACACCCCACCTAATATCCTCAGCTCCACCCCACCCCACCTATTATCCTCAGCTCCTCCCCACCCCACCTAATATACTCAGATCCTCCCCACCCCACCTAATATCCTCAGCTCCTCCCCACCCCACCTAATATCCTCAGCTCCTCCCCACCTCACCTAATATCCTCAGCACCTCCACACCTCACCTAATATCCTCAGCTCCTCTCCACTCCACCTAATATCTTCAGCTCCTCCACACCCCACCTAATATCCTCAGCTCCTCCCCACCCCACCTAATATCCTCAGCTCCTCCCCACTCCACCTAATATCCTCTGCTCCTCCCCACCCTTCCTATTATCCTCAGCTCCTCCCCACCCCACCTAATATCCTCAGCTCCACCCCACCCCACCTAATATCCTCAGCTCCTCCCCACCCCACCTAATATCCTCAGCTCCTCCCCACCCCACCTAATATCATCAGCTCCTCCCCACCTAATATCCTCAGCTCTGTAAGGGGTTCGCGCTTGCTTCTATGTGCTTGTGCGGGGTTAGGCCTTATTGCTTGCTCTGGTCTCCAGCCAGCCTTGTAGCACTAGACACCTGTGAGTGGTTCGACCCACTCGCCCTTACGTTTCTGACACTGGACTTAGGTGCGAGAGCAGTAATGCAGAGAAAACTCAGGTAGACCCGGTTGAATAGTACGAAATGGAAATCTTTATTGCATATTGTTCAAGATTACGATATACATGTCATAAGCACAGATTAATGACAGTACAAGCTTACATACATTTATAAAGCTAGGTTTATGGAAACGAGGAGTGCACGACACATCGTAAAAGGGGACACACATTATAATTATCCTTAATAAAAGCACCCTCCCCTATCAATACCTACACTAATCTAGATCTGTAGGATCGAGAAACATGCTCACCACTCGTGATACCTCGGAGAATTCTAAAACGGTGCTCGGCTGTTTTCGCTGCAGCACCTGACTGTTCACGTGTTGACCAGGGGTCTCCGTACCCCACTTGTTTATTTGTTCTGCTCCGGCTAGCAGGCTAGACCGTCTGCTGTCATGAAGATCTGTGTTGACCTCGGACACCTTGTAAAATTCGAAGAAGAGTCTTCCTGTGTCGACGACGGGTTCGATAAAACTCAAAGAGAGTCTTCCTGTACCCGACACCGGTTGTCGGTAGAACTCGAAGGAAAGTTTTCTTGTGCCCGTTCGTGGAGTAACCTATAGAGTTCAAAAATGGTCTATATATTTTCGGGCGCGGTCGGGGTTTACTGACCGCGGCGGCACGTGTAGTCTTCGTCTTCTCTTCTCATCTCATCTCATCTCGTCTCCTCGGGCCTTCGGATCCAGGCACCGTTTACCGACCTTCGGGATGGTGCACCCGCTTACTGGCCTTCGAAGTCCAGCTCTTCACAGAGCTTCAGCAGTTCGCAGCACGCCACGAGGTCGACCCCAAAAGGATCAGCGGAACAAGAGCCCGGTGGACAGCAAGGGAGAAAGAGTCAAGAGACCGATGGACGTTCGTTGTCTATAGTTATAGTGCTCGGTTCCCTTATCTCCCGCCCAATCTTAATGTTCATCTTTTGTAAAACTTGGCGCTCAAACTTCTCAGTATGGGGTGATTCTGTCTGTAATGGGTTTCGGTGATACTTGTAACTGGCCAACTACCCGTTAATGTTTCTCCCATTGTGGAACCGGCTAGGAGCCTCCCTGGCGGGGTTTTTGGGGGCCTCCGAAATATTTGTGTAAGCACCCGAGAATAGCTCTCTCATTGTAGAGCCGCGGGGAATTTGCGTATTGATGCCTTTTGGATGGGCCTCTGATCGCCCAATACAATAGCCCTTACTTGTGCATGGAAAACCGATTCCAGCACTTATGTCTCTTGCTATTGTGTCGAATGCAGATCGGACGCGTCCTGTCTTTACCGATGTTTGCTGAAATGTTTATTCGATCGCCATCTTGTCTGCCTACTGAAAAGTCTAGAAACTTCTGCCACGAGGTGCGGCGGCCATTTTACAGGCTTCTTGTGTCCGTTTTGAAACATGACAGCATTTTGCTGAAATAAGACTACTTAGACGAAACTGTATCTCTCTTTCTCGTTATTTCGAATCGTGGTAATTTGCGAATTTTACAGCTCCTCCCCACCAATGTTGCCTCGAATTTTTTTGCACTGAGCGTCCATGAACTCCTTTGAGCGACCTTTTCGTCCGTGGGCAAATTTTACAACAACAAATTTTAGAACAACTTTTAGAAAAGCAACTTTTACAACAGCGACAGCAACAACAACCCGTTAAAATCATGCCTACAGTAATGAGGTATTGTCACCCCACCATCTCAAATCAATGGAAAATCAGACAAGATTCTGCAAGTTTAACATAACTTCCCTTCTTTTGAAATCTATTCCTCTAGAAATTAACCCGAGCTTTATTTCCACTTTTATGGCATTTTAACCTGCGTTGCTACTTCTGATGATTCATGAATCTGTACCCCGAGATCCCTTTGCACCTCTACCCCATTTAGACTCTTATGTTCCAAGGAGTAGCTGGGGTCCTTTTTCCTGCCAACAAAATGCACCACCTCACACGTACCCATATTGAAATTCATTTGTCATTTACAGCCCATTCTGCAAGTTTGATTACGGTAGAATTAATTAAAAGGTTTTAGTTCGTCATGTACAAACTCTATTTAAATAAATTCTTGTCAGAAATGAATAGGATATAAAAGAACTGCAGAATAATAAATTAACACTTCAGAAACGTCACTCAGTTACACATCGACAAATAATCCAAAAGCCCAAGTTGAGCTGAATGAGGCAGATCTATTCGTGCAATTTGTATTAATTTTAAGGTTTTCAACGTATTAGCAAATCCCTCATGTCACTATAGCAATGGCAGCACAAGCAGCAGGAGCAGCGGCTTTCCTGTGGCGCTGACGTGCTGTACGTCCAGATATGTAATCGGAATATTAATCACAATGCAACCAGACAACCAACAAATATAAAGTGCTGTAGTTCTTTAGTTCACAGTATTAAAAAGAATTGAACAAAAACGGGTATCCGTATTTCTAACTTCAATCACTTCCATTAATAACCGTGGTCTTATTGAACCAGAACACCCTCCATGTAACATGTCAGAAATGCAGCACTTATTCACAAATGCAGAAAAACGCACACACAATTTCCGTCACTGAATTAAATCAAAAAGCAGGAAAAACTACGATTTGGCACAAATAAATATTCATCATTCTTCCTGGACAAGAGAACCAATCAGACTGACTTGGAAATGTTTACTAATATGTTGATGTAAAGATGTTAATTTACAAATTTCGCTTCCAATATATTTTCTCTCAAACATTCTCCACAATATTAATCCCTGCTCTTGTCACGAAAAGTGTTGAATTATTTTAGGTACTTCCCAATTAAACAGCAGGAAATAAACTTCATTTTGCTCTCAATTTTCAATCTCCTAATTCGAACATTTATACCAAATCGAAATTGTACATTATCAGTTTAATCAAAGTATTTTGTGTGTCTTTCTCAATAAACAAATAATGGTTTCTTCTAAAGTAGCTTCCTTCATTTTTCATACATCAGTACAGAGTTCTTGTTTCTATTAACGCTCCACTAAACATTTAAGAAGAAATCTATAGTTACGTTATTCCTGGGACTTGTTCAGACTAGAACGACAGACAAAAAAAAATCGGTCACAATAGCAAAATACAGCGGATGCTGGAATCTGAAATATAAAAAGAAAATGCTGGAAATACTCAGCAGGTCAGGCAGCATCTGTGGAGAGCGAGAGAGAAACAGAGTTAACGTTTCAGGTCTGTAATCTTTCGTCCGAACTGGAAAAAGTTAGAGATGTAACAGATTTTACCCAGGTGCAGAGGGCGGATTTAACCACTCCTGCCTTCCACCATATCACAGACCATCCCTTGTGTTCCTTCCTCCCCTCCCGCCTTTCCCTGCCTCTGCACCTGGTTAAAATATGTTACAACTCTAACATTTTCCAGTTCTGACGACAGGTCACAGACCTGAACCGTTAGATATGTTTTTTTCTCTCTCACCCCACATATGCAGCCTGACCTGCTGAGAATTTCCAGCATTTTCTGTTTTCAAATTATGTAAAATAAAACGGTTTGTGTTTTCCTCTTTTTTGGTTCTCTTCCTAAACGTTTTAATGATATTCTAAAAAGTCAATAAAATGTAATAAGTAAATCCTCCAATCCTCCCCTGCCCTCCCCCTCCTCAACAGCATGATTGAATCTTTGTGTGCAGCTACTCACTTCAATCGATCGTTCAAAATCAAATATTGAGAAATTTAAGTTTTAAAATGTTTTAAGCAATTCAGAGGCTCCTTAAAGTGTTTGGGCTTCAAGATCTGCTTGAAACTTGTTTAGATGAGGGCAACATTGATTTACCCTTAATGTTTCTTCCAAAATCGTTCCAGAAACTTAGGGTGAAAAAAGTGTTTTTAACGTTCACTTTTTGTGAAAAGTTCATTAAATATCTTTAAATTCTTTCTAGTCTCATTGCAGCTTTGACAGAAGAAGTTGATCTAAGTTTCTCTTTCCATCTTCAATGCTGTCGTTAAATATGGAGCAATAAAATAAAATAAACTCTAACTCCAAACGGAGCTCAAATAAGAAAGTGTATAAAGTGATTAAACTTACTAAGATGGCGGTTTGGTTATCTCTCCCCAGTACAAGAACAAAATACTGCGGATGCTCGAAATCTGAAATAACAACAGAAAATGCTGGAAATACTCAGCAGGCCAGGCAGCATCCGTGGAGAGAGAAACAGAGTTAAAGTTTCAGTTCTGTGACCCTTCATCAGAACTGGTAAAAGTATCCGGTTTTAAGCAGGTGCAGAGGCTGGGAAAGTGGGTGGAGGGGAGGAAGGAACTAAAGGGACAGTCTGTGCTAGGATTAGGAAGGCAAATGGTATGCTGGCCTTCATTACAAGAGGATTTGAGTACAGGAGTAAAGAAGCCTTACTCCAATTATATAGGGCCTTGGTGAGACCACACCTGGAGCACTGTGTACTATTGTGCTCTCCTTACATAGGGAAGGATATACTTGCCATAGAGGGAGTGCAACGAAGGTTCACGAGATTGATTCCTGGGATGGTGGGACTGTCGTATGAGAAGAGATTGAGTAGACTCGGCCTGTATTCTCTTGAATTCAGAAGAATGAGAGGTGATCTCATTGAAGCATACAAAATTATTACAGGGCTTCATAGGGTGAATGCTGGATGAATGTTTCCCTTGGCTGGGGAGTCTAGAACCAGGGGCCACAGCCTCAGGATAAAGGGTCGGCCATTCAGGACTGAGATGACAAGACATTTCTTCACACAGAGGGTGGTGAATCTTTGGAATTCTCTACCCCAGAGGGCTGTGGAGGCTCAGTCATTGGGTATATTCAAAACAGAAGCCGCTAGATTTCTGACGAGTAAGGGCATCAAGGGATATGCCGATAGGGCTGGTGAATGGCTGGTGAATGGAGCCATGATCTCATTGAATGGCGGAGCAGGCTCAATGGGCCGAATGGCCTACACCTGCTCCTATTTCTTATCTTCTTATGTTCTTATGATTGAAGGCAGGACAAATTAAATGTTGCAAATGGGAATGGCAGAATCATCAACAACAGCCACCTGAAAAAATAGGAGCAGGGGTTATAGTCTGAAATGGTTGAACTCTATGTTGAGCCCAGAAGGCTGTAAAGTGCCTAATCGAAAGATGAGGTGCTGTTCCTCGAGCTTACGTTGAGCTTCATTGGAACAGTGTATGAAGCCGAGGATGGAGAGGTCAGAGTGGGAGTGGAGCAGAGAATTAAAGGGACAGGCGACCGGAAGCTCGGGGTTACACTTACTGACTGAACGGAGGTGTTCCGCAAAGCGGGCACAAAATCTGCGTTTGGTCTCCCAATGTAGAGGAGACCACATCGTGAGCAGCGAATACAGTATACTAAATTGCAAGAAGTACAAGTAAATCGCTGTTTCACCTGGAAGGAGAGTTTGGGGCCCTGGACAGTGGGAAGGGTGAAGGTAAAAGGGCTTGTGTTGCATCTCTTGCGCTTGCACAGGAAGGTGCTGGGCGAAGGGGAAGCGGTGTTGGGGGTGATAGAGGAGTGGACCAGGGTGTCACGGAGGGAGCGGTCACCTTCGGAATGCTGAAAGGGGAGGTGAGGGGAAGATGTGCTTGGTGGTGGGATCACGCTGGAGGTGGCGGAAAAGGCGGAGGATGATCCGTTGAATGTGGAGGCTGGTGGGGTGGAAGGTGAGGACAAGGGGAACCCTATCGTGGTTCCGGGAGGAAGAGAAAGGGAGACAGCAGAAATGCGGGAAATGGAACAGACACGGTAAAGGGCCATGCCAACTGCAGTAGAGGGGAATCCTCGGTTGAGGGAAAAGGAAGACATGTCGGAAGCACTGGTATGGAACATTGCATCGTCAGAGCAGATGCGGCGGAGACAGAGAAACTGGGAGAATGGAATAGAGTCCTTACAGGAAGCGGGATGGGAGGAAGTATAGTCCAGGTAGCTGTGAGAGTCAGTGGGCTTGTATTGGATGTTTGTCGATAGCCGATCGCCAGAAATGGAGACAGAGAAGTTGAGGAAGGGAAGGGAAGGGAAGAGTCAGAGATGGGCCATGTGAAGGTGAGGGAAGGGTGGAAAGTGGAAGCAAAGTGAATGACATTTTCTAGTTCAGGGCGAGAGCAGGAACCAGCACCGATACAGTCATCAATGCACCGGAAAAAGAGGTGAGGGAGGGGACCTGAGTAGGACTGGAACAAAGAATGTTCCACATATCCAAGAAAAGGTAGGCATAGCTAGGACCCATGCGGGTACCCATAGCAACACCTTTAATTTGGAGGAAATGAGTGGATCAAAGGAGAAGTTGTTCAATGTGAGAACAAGTTCAGCCAGGCGGAGGAGGGTGGCGGTGGATGAGGACTGGTTCTGCCTTTTTTCAAGGAAGAAGCGGAGCGCCCTCAGGCCATCCTGGTGGGGGATGGTGGTGTAGAGTGAAAAGGAGGCGGTTGGGGCCAGGAAACTGGAAACTGTTAAAATGGCGGAGGGCGTCAGAGGAATTGCGGATGTAGGTGGGAAGAGACTGGACAAGGGGAGAAAAAATAGAGTCGAGATAGGAAGAGATAAGTTCCGTGGAGCAAGAACAGCTGAAAAGATGGGTCTACCAGGGCAGTCCTGTTTGTGGATCTTGGGAAGGAGGAAGAAGCGGGCTGTGCGGGGTTGGGGAACTATGAGGTTGGCGGACATGGGGGGAAGTTCCCCAGAGGAGATGAGGTCAGTGACAGTCTTGGAAACGGTGGCTTGATGTTCGATAGTGGGGTCATTGTCCAGGTGGAGGTAGGAGGAGGTGTCGGAGAGTTGGCGTTCAGCTTCTGCTAGGTAGAGGTCGGTTCGCCAAACAACAACAGCACCACCCTTGTCAGCAGGTTTAATGACAATGTCGGGGTTGGATCGGAGAGAATGGAGTGCTGCAAGTTCAGAGGGAGGTAGGTTGGAGTGAGTGAGGGGAGCAGGGATAATGGGATGGCCGATGTCACGGCGGCAGTTAGCAATGAAAAGATCTAGAGATAGTAAGAGGCCAGAGGGAGGGGTCCAGGTAGAACGGGAATTCTGAAAGCGGGAGAAAGGGTCAGCCGTGCGGGGGAACACTCCTGGCCAAAGAAGTGGGCACGGAGACGAAGGCGGCGGAAAAAGAGCTCAGCATCGTGCCGAGCTCGACATTCATTGATGTGGGGGCGTAAGGGGATGAAGCTCAGGCCTTTGCTGAGGACTCATCGATCGGGGTCAGAGGGGGGAAGGTCAGAGGGGATGTATCTACTTACCATAGACCACACCTTTTGTTCTTTTATTCCTCCCCCCAGCTTCCCCCTTGCTTTTTTATCTGTTTCATTTCCTGCTTTTTTCTCAGTTCTGACGAAGGGTTTCGACCTGAAACGTTAACTATGTTTCTCTCTCCACGGATGTTGCCTGGCCTGCTGAGTTTTTCCAGCGTTTTCTGTTGTTGTTTCAATTTTCCTGCATCCGCAGTATTTTGCTATCGTACATGAATGGTGGAATTAGCTGAGTGCGGAATAACCTCCTCCTGTTCCTATATAACAAGCTCAAGGGGCTGAATGACCGCCTCCTGTTCCTATGTAACAGTCTAGAGGGGCTGAATGACCTCTTCCTGTTCCTATGTAACAGGCTCGAGGGGCTGAATGGGCCTCCTCCTGTTCGTATGTAACAGGCTCGAGGGGCTGAATGTCCTCCTCCTGTCCCTATGTAACAGGCTCGAGGGGCTGAATGACCTCCTCCTGTTCCTATATAACAGGCTCGATGGCCTGAATGACCGCCTCCTGTTCCTATGTAACAGGCTCGAGGGGCTGAATGGGCTCCTCCTGTTCCTATGTATCAGGCTCGAGGGGCTGAATGGCCTCCTCCCGTTCCTATGTAACAGGCTCGAGGGGCTGAATGGGCCTCCTCCTGTTCCTATGTAACAGGCTCGAGGGGCTGAATGGCCTCCTCCTGTCCCTATGTAACAGGCTCGAGGGGCTGAATGGCCTCCTCCTGTTCCTATATAACAGGCTCGATGGCCTAAATGACCGCCTCCTGTTCCTATGTAACAGGCTCGAGGGGCTGAATGTGCCTCTTCCTGTTCCTATATAACAGGCTCGATGACATGAATGACCGCCTCCTGTTCCTATGTAACAGGCTCGAGGGGCTGAATGGCCTCCTCCTGTTCCTATGTAACAGGCTCGAGGGGCTGAATGGCCTCCTCCTGTTCCTATATAATAGGCTCGATGTCCTTTTGACTTCCTCCTGTTCATATGTAATAGCTTCGATGGCCTGAATGCCCGCCTCCTGTTGTTATGTAACAGGCTTAATGGACTGAATGGCCCACTCCCTTTGCTATATACCTGTCTTTAGGATCTTCATGAACTACTTATTTTCCTACGTAGCAGGCTTGTGGGGTTTAATGGCTTTGTCCGATGTAACAATGGCCTACTCCTGTACCTATGTGACACGCTCAAGATTCTGAATTGCCGATTTCATTACGTATATAACAGGCTTGAGGGACTGAATGTCCAATCAATGTTCATATGTAACTGGTTCGATGGGTTGAATGGCCTACTGCTGTTTCTAAGAAACAGACTCGATGGAATGACTACCCTACCCCTGTTCATATATAGCAGGCTAGAGCGGCTGAATGGCCTAAAAATATTCCGAGAATGATTCCAGGGATGAAAATTTCTCTACAACAGGATCGATGGATGGAATGGTCTACAAATATTCCGGTTCAGCAGGCTCGAGGGGTTGAATGGTCTACCCCAGTTCCTGTGCAGCAGGCTCGAGGACCTAAGTGGCTTTCTTCTGTTCCAATATAACAAGCTCGAGGTGCTGAACGGCCTACCCTTGTTCATAGAATCATAGAACAACAGAACGGTCACAGCACGGAAGAAGGCCATTCGTCCCGTCGAGCCCGTGCCGGCTCTCTGCAAGAGCACCTCATCTAGTCCCACTCACCCGCCCTTTCCCCGTAGCCCTGCAAATGTTTCTTTTTCTTTCAGGTACTTATCCAACTCCCTTTTGGAAAGCCGTGATTGAATCTACCTCCACCATACTTTCAGGCAGTGCATTCCAGATCCTAACCACTCGCTGCGTAAAAAAGTTTTCCTCATGTCGCTGTAGGGGGTGGTGGTGTGTGTCAGCTTCACCTCTGACTTCTGAGCGGTTCGAATCGCTCCAACAGCCTTGGTTCTAGACCTTGGACTTATTTGGGGGTTGTGACAAAAGTGCAGCAGACAACTGGTTTTGGTGCAAGAACTTTTTATTTTTATTCAAGAGAGTAAAATACAACACAACAATCTTAACACTGTAATAAAATGGGGGAACACTTCGGTACATACGAGGGAAAATCACATTAGAAGAATACCTCACCCCTCCCAATCCATCTTTACTAGCTAAAGTGGACTCTAGAGGACCAGGGATGATTCTCACCAAACTTATCATTGACAGTTGAGCTAGTTCGCGGTTTTGGGGTTCGCTGTATAAGTTGGTTGGTGTCTGCTGTACCCCGGACGCGGTAGAGGACTTCAGCTGCGTAGCTGGTCAGTTTTCGCGAGTCTGCTGATGCGGTAGGGTATGTATTGGATCTATCAGGTGAGTACCCACTTTTCTTTGGTTAGAGGTAGGGTTAGAGTCTTTTGGGTAAAATCTTACCCAGGGGTAAGTCAGGAACAGATTGTAGAGTGGAAACTTTGCCGATCTTCGGTTTTTCTCCGAGTTGGTTTTCTTTGGTCGTGGTGGCCCAATATTGGTGGTAATGTTCGGTTGGTTGTTTCATGAGGCCCTTGTTGCCGCGAGGTGTCCGCTGGTCACTGAGGCGGTCGCTCTGGTTTCTTCCACTTGTCGGCCTACTTCTGGAGCTATTGGCCTCCTTTGTTGAACGGTCTTGTTTTCCAGCTGTCGACCTGTTGGCTAGACATGTAACGTTGAACGGTGGTACTGGAGAACGGTGTTGCGATGAACGCGCCCGTGAAAGCTTCCTTATCTGCGCGCCAAATTAAAAACCCGGTCATTGTAAGATTTTGGCAGGCTCGTCAATAGTAACTTGCTGGTTAACGTGTGAAGTAGTTTCAGGATGGCTCCATCCTGTCGATCTGCTGCTTGATTGTAGTTGATTGTTCTCAGGTTTTGAGTTTCTTGACTGGGCCTGGGATTTCTATAGAGTGGGACTCAGTGATCTATTTTATGCATGTTTTAATGGGTCCTGTAATTTGGGTGGAGACTGCTCTTCCTCGGGTTTATTGTTAGGATGTTCATGTCTAATGGGGGCCGATTAACTCCAAGTGAGGTCATGCGGTTCCCCAAACAGTATGCATTAATTCCAATATCCAAACTGTCTGTACAGAGGTTAACCCAACTTCCTTAACAGCCTTTTTTCCCTTCCAAGTCCAGACATATCTTTCAAAATACCAAATCTTGGTTTTTGCTCTAAAATGTCCTTCGGTTAGCCCCAATGCACTTCACCACCCTGAAATAGTTAGAAAAGAGTCCAAAGTCCTTTTCCTTAGGGTTTGTCTTCGAGTTTTGGGTTTTCTGTGAATTTTGAGAATATTACAGTGCCTTTGGTTCTTTTGCCAATCATCTTAACTCTGTGTCTTCTGGTCTCGACCCTTCTGCCAATGGAAACAGTTTCTCTCTCTCTACTCTGTCAAGACCCTTCATGATTTTGAACACCTCGATCAAATTTCCTCTCAAACTTCTCTGCTGTAAGGAGAACAACCCCAGCTTTCCCAGTCTATCCACGTAACTGAAGTTCCTCATCCCTGGAATTATTCTCGTAATTTTTTTCTGCATCCTCTCAAGGGCCTTCACATCCTTCCTAAAGTGTGGTGACCAAAACTGGACGCAATACTCCAGTTGTGGCCTTACCAGCGCTTTATAAAGGTTCAGCTTAACCTCTCTACTGTTGTACTCACGGATGAGGGAATATCGGGCCCGATAGGAGGAAAGGAAGAGCAAGATTAAAATTAATATTGCAGCAGGTGGGAGGGGAGGGGGAATGAATAATGGGTTAGGAGAGAGTTAGGGTGGAGGAAGGTTGTAGAGTTGGAAACAGTTACAGATGCGGGGGGACATTCAGCCATGTAACAGCTGGGTGGGAAAGTGCATCTGATAATGGAAGACACGACAGAATCAGACATAGAGCTGATAGGAATGGAAACACGGGGAGAAACAGATATGGAACCGGTGGGGGAGGGAAGCAAACATTAACGAGCGGGCACAGCACAGGTGGGGGAAGCCGACAGGTAAAAGGCAGGGGTTTCAGACACGGAGCAGGGGGAGCTGTAAACAGACTGGGAGCGGCAGCACAGAGAAGCAGGAAGGGGAATGAGACACGGAGCAGTCGCAAGAGCTAGCCTGAACTTTTAATATTTATATTAAAAACAAATACTATTTAGATTATCAAATAATGTTCAGAGTTTCCCAGTCTTATAGACAATTGAATCCGCTCCCAATCTGTGAAAATAAAGAATATATGAAAATGTGCAATTAAATCACGATCACTAAAAGTTAGCAGGCCGGTGAAGCAGATTTTCACTTGTTTACCGCACAAATTTAAAGATTCAGTTCCAGTTATTGAAACCCGGAGCCTGATCAAGGCCGAGACTGTTACTCATTAACTAGAGGGTTTTAGCTGGAGAGTATTATCAGCGAACTTTGTCACTAGCCATGTCTGTCCGATAATAAAGAGAGAAGTCGCACAACACCAGGTTATAGTCCAACAGCTTTATTTGAAATCATAAACATTCGGAGTGCTGCTCCTTCGTCAGGTGAAGTGAAGAAATACATATGGGCACAGCATAAATAGTCAGAGAACAATGCCAGGCGACTACAGTTAATCTTTCTAACTGCCCTTATAATGAAGAGGTTTTATGGTGAATAATGAAATCTAATTGAGGATCAGAAACTGATTCCCGCTACAGGACACGGTTTCACTGCGGGGTCTTCTGAACCGCAGATGGAAGGCCTGTGGGGAAATGTAGTCATTGTTACCACACAGAGGATTAATGACTCTGGGTCAAAGGTCAGCAATTATCAGAACAATTCGAACTGAATGAGCCCGTGTGTGATTCTGATCGAGCCCTGCTCCAGAGAACAGGGCGGGGAGGGATTGTACTGATCAGGCTGAAGGTGGTGTTTATAACTGTGATGTGTAACTGATCTCTACCCAGGGTGTGTGCATTAACCTGCAGAACTCACAGCACCAACTTACCCGGACTCTGTGGAACCAGAATCAGGATTAGCAGCACCAGGTAAGGACCCGGAATATACTGAGGACCATTATTGTCTTTTAATTTACAGAAATTAATATTTATTTGTGCAGTAGTTCAAAGATACTGGCAAGTTAACATAACAAAAATGGACAGGTATCAAGTTTTTTTTCAGAAATAGATTTACTGGGAGTTGCGTCATTTAACGGAATGAAACTTCCAAATACTATTTCACACTCGAACATTCTGCTGCTGTAAATGTTATTCCAGTTTATATGTCGTTTATTACACGTTTCGGAACAAAGAATAAGGGGTCGCTATCATAGAATCATCCAGCAGAGAAGGGGGCCATTCGGCCTATTGAGCCTGGACCGGCTCTTTGAAAGAACAATCCAATTAGTCCCACACCCCCGCTCTTACCCCTGAGCACCACGATTATCTCCCCTTCAATTATTTATCCAACTCCCTTTTAAAAGTTGCTATTGCTTCTGCTTCCACCCTTTCAGGCAGCGCATTTCAAATCATAATTACCTGATACCTAAAAACATCTCTCCTCATCTCACCTCTTTTGCCAATTATATTAAATCTGTGTCCTCTGTTTACCGACCCTTCTGCCAGTGGAAACAGTTTCCCCTGATTTACTCTGTCAAAAAAGCTTCATGATTTTTAACACCTCTATTAAATTTCCCCTCAAACTTCTCTTCTTCAAGGAGAACGATTCCAGCTCCTCTGGGCTCTCCCTGTAACTGAAGTTCCTCATCCTTGTTACCATTTCAGTAAATGTCCTCTGCATCCTCTCCAAGGCCTTGACAGCCTTCTTCAAGTGCGGCGATAGAATTGGATACAATACTCCAGCTGACGCCAGTGACTGATGAAGGTTGAGCCTAACGCCCTTGATTTTGCACTCTCTGGGCAAAACTGTGGCAGATGGAGATCAATGTGGGAAAGTGTGAGCTCCATCACTTTGGACCTGAAAAAGAGAGATCAGAGTATTTTCTAGATGGCGAGAAGCTCGGAACTGTGGATGAGCAGAGAGAGATAGGGCTCCAAGTACGGCAATCACTACATGATAGTCAATCGGTGCAAAAAATAAGTCAACAGTGAAATGGAATGTTGGCCTTTATCTCATGTGCTGGAATACAAACAGCGAGAAGTTCTGCTGCACCTGTACAGAGCTCTGGTTAGACCCCATTGTGATTTATGTGTCAAGTTCTGGGCACTGGACCTCAGGAAGGATATAGTGGCCTTGTAGAAGTTGCAGCTGAGATTCACCAGAATGACACAAGGGCTAAAATTATTAAGTTATGAGAACTGAATGCATAGACAACGTTTGTATTCCCTTGTGTATAAACACGAATAAGGGGGAATCTAATTGAGGTGTTTAAGATAATCAAAGGAATTGATAGGATTGAAAGAGACAAACTATTTCCTCTGGTGCAGGAATCCAGAAGAATGGGGTTAACCTCAAAGCACAGCTAAGCCGTTCAGGGATGATGTTAGAAAGCATTTCTTCACACAAATGGTAGTGGAAATCTGGAACACTCGCCCTCAAAAATCTGTTGAGGTTACGGTCAATTGAAAATTTCAAAACTGAGATTGATAGATTGTTAGGGAAGGGTATTTAGGATTACGGAACCAAGGTGGGTAGATGGAGTTGAGATACAGATCCACCATGATCGAATTGAATGTCAGAACAGGCTCCAGGAGATGAATGGCCTACTCCTGTTCCTCGGTTCCTATATTCCTCTGCTTCTATTTAACAAGCACAAAACCCTGTATACTTTCTGAACAACTAGTCCTGCCACCTTTAAAGATTTATGTACGTATACCCTTCTGTTTTTTCTGTGCCTGCACCTACTATAAAATTGTACCATATAGTTTATATTGCATCTCCCAATTATTTTTTCCAAAATGCATCGATTCACACTTCTCTGCGTTATATTTCATCTCCCATGTGTCTGCGTACTGCACTAGTCTGTCTCTGTCCTCCTGAATTCTAACACTAACCTCCTCAATATTGACAACTTTTATGATTTTCTTGTCATCTTCAAGCTTTGAAATTATGCACTGTATACCCAAGTCCAAGTCATTAATATATATAAAACGAGCAGTGCTCTCAATACCGATCCCTGGGGTCACAAATGCACACCTCTCTCCAGTGAGAAAAACATTGGCCCTGAATTTCCGATCGGAGGCTTCCTGCGGGCAGATGCCTCCGATCAGAAAAAAATCTACGAACCTACCTGCTGGTCCCATAGATCCCGAGGCTTCTGATCCTGGCACACGTTTGCACAGGCATCTTCCACCCTTTCAAATGAACTTCGGGACCTGGAACGTCAGGACCCTCATGGCTCGCATTGGACTCATCAGTCACCTTGAGAACTCATTTTTAATGTGGAAGCAAGTCATCCTCGGTTCCGAGGGACTGCCTAAGAAGAGAAGACTCTCCTGTTGGAAATGCGCAGAGGCCCAGGTATCCCAGGGGCGCATGCGGTTCGCAAGTATCCCTGGGATCACGTGGGCAGGCGAACCAATCAAAGAAGGGAATCCCCCTTCATCCTTTTGAGAGTTCTGTCCGCACAGAACTGTCAAAAGTATGAATCGGTATCACAGTTAAAAACACACTAAAACAGTAATTACATTTTTAAAAATACATTACTTTATTAAAATTAATTCAAATTCAATTTAATTAAATATTTTATACAAACATTTTATTTTTTTGAAAAAAAAATATTTTTACGGGGCTAAAAATAAACGTCCCTCTTTGAAGAGTATTTTTAATTTAAAAATGAGTTATCAAATTGAATTTTTCTATTCTTCAACACACTTAAGCTGGTAAAAGCAGGCCTTAATTCATCAAACACTCAATCAGAACACTCTTCAGAAATTCTTCCCCTTCCGGTGTCACTGACGACCATGTGTGCGGGAAGTGTATCCAGCTGCAGCTACTGACAGCCCGCATTGCAGCGCTGGAGCTGCGGCTGGATGCATATTGGAGCATTCGCGGTGCTGAGAACCTCGTGGATAGCACGTTTAGAGAGTTGGTCACACCGCAGGTGAAGGGTGTACAGGCAGGAAGGGAATGGGTGACCACCAGGCAGAGTAGGAGGTGCAGGCAGGTAGTGCAGGGGTCCCCTGTGGCCATCCCCCTCTCAAACAGATATATCGCTTTGGATACTGTTGGGGGGGATGACTTAGCAGGGGAAGGCAGCAGCAGCCAACTTCCTGGCACCATGGCCGGCTCTGCTGCACAGGCTGGGAGGAAAAAGAGTGGCAGAGCTATAGTGATAGGGGACTCAATTGTAAGGGGAATAGATCGGCGTTTCTGCGGCCGCAACCGAGACTCCAGGATGGTGTGTTTCGTCACTGGTGCAAGGGTCAAGGACATCTCAGAGCGGCTACAGAACATTTTGGAGGGGGAGGGCGAACGGCGAGCTGTCGTGGTGCACATAGGCACCAACGATATAGGTAAAAAACGGGATGAGGTCCTAAATGCAGAATATAGAGAGTTAGGAGGTAAATTTAAAAAATAGGACCTCAAAGGTAGTAATCTCAGGATTGCTACCAGTGCCACGTGCTAGTCAGAGTAGAAATAGGAGGATATTTCAAATGAATACGTGGCTAGAGGAATGGTGCAAGGGGGAGGGATTTAAATTCCTGGGACATTGGAACGGGTTCTGGGGGAGGTGGGAGCAGTACAAAACGGAAGGTCTGCATCTGGGCAGGGCCGGTCCCACTGTCCTAGGGGGCGTGTTTGCTAGTGCTGTTGGGGAGGATTTAAACTAATGTGGCAGGGGGTTGGGAACCTGAGCAGGGAGACAGAGGAAAGCATGTCAGGAAGGGACAGAAGGTATGGAGTAAAAGATAAAGTGTTAAATAAGGAAAAAGCAGGAAGTAAGTGTCACAAAACACATTTGAAAGTTCTTTTTCTGAATGCACGTAGCATTCGTAAGAAAATTGATGAGTTAACGGCACAAATAACTATGTATGTGTATGATCTTGTGGCCATTACAGAAACATGGCTGCAGGGTTACAACGTTTGCGAATTAAATATGCCAGGGTATTTAACAATCAGGAAGGACAGGCAGGAAGGAAGGGGAGGTGGAGTGGCTATGTTAATAAAGGAAGCAATCACTGTAATACAGAGAAAGGATATTGGGTCAAAAGATCAGGATAATGAAAAAGTTTGGGTAGAGATAAGGAATAAAAAGGGGAAAAAACACTGGTGGGCGTAGTATACAGGCCTACTAATAGTTGCAACTCTGTTGGAAGAAGTATTAATCAGGAAATAGTTGGGGCATGTAACAAGAGAACAGCTATATTTATGGGGGATTTTAACTATCATATTAACTGGACAAATCAAATTGGGAAGGGCAGCCTTGAGGAAGAGTTTATTCAGTGTCTTAGGGATGGATTTCTTGAGCAGTATGTAACTGATCCTACAAGGGTGCAAGTAACCTTGGACCTGGCCCTGTGTAATGAGTCAGGATTAATTAATAATGTCCTAGTTAAGGATCCCCTTGGAATGAGTGACCATAACATGGTTGAATTCCACATCCAATTAGAGGGTGAGAAAGTTGGTTCTCAAACAAGCATACTGAGCTTGAATAAAGGAGATTATGATGGTATGAGAGCAGAATTGATTAAAGTGGACTGGGAAAATAGATTAAAGGGTAAGACGGTACATGAGCAGTGGTGTTCATTCAAGGAGTTATTTTACAACTTTCAAAATAAATATATTCCACTGAGGAAAAAAGGGTGTAAAAGAAATGACAGCCATCCATGGCTAAGTAAAGAAATTAAAGAAAGTATCCAACTAAAAACAAGGACATATAAGGTAGCCAAAGTTAGTGGGAGGATAGAAGATTGGGAAGTCTTCAAAAGACAACAAAAAGTAACTAAAGGATTGATTAAGAATGGGAAAATAGACTATGAAAATAAATTAGCGAAAAATATAAAAACAGTTAGCAAGAGTTTCTATAGTTATATAAAAAGAAAAAGGGTGGTTAAGGCAAACGTAGGTCCCTTAGAGGATGAGACCGGGAAATTAATGGTGGGAAACATGGAGATGCCAAAAATGCGAAACAAATATTTTGTTTCAGTCTTTCCGGTAGAGGACACTAAGAATATCCCAAACCTGGACAAACAGGGGGCTCTAGTGGGGGATGAGCTAAATACAATTAAAATCACTAAGGAATTGGTACTCAGTAAAATAATGGGACTGAAGGCGGATAAATCCCCTGGACCTGATGGCTTACATCCTAGGGTATTGAGGGAAGTAGCCGTAGGAATTGTGGATGCTTTGGTAATAATTTTCCAAAACTCCCTGAATTCAGCAAAGGTCCCGGCAGATTGGAAAACTGCTAATGTAACACCCTTATTTAAAAAGGGTTGTAGGCAGAAGGCTGGAAATTATAGACCAGTTAGCCTAACATCTGTGGTGGGTAAGATTTTGGTGTCTACTATTAAGGAGACAGTAACGCAACATTTAGATAAATATCATTTAATGGGACAAAGTCAGCATGGCTTTATGAAGGTGAAGTCATGTCTGACAAATTTGATCGCGTTCTTTGAGGACATAACGTACAGGGTGGATAAAGGGCAACCAGTGGATGTAATGTATTTAGACTTCCAGAAAGCATTCGACAAGGTGCCACATAAAAGATTATTACTCAAGATAAAAAATCAACAGATTGGGGGTAATATTCTGGCATGGGTGGAGGATTGGTTATCTAACAGGAAGCAGAGAGTTCGGATAAATGGTTCATTCTCGGACTGCCAACCAGTAGCCAGTGGTGTTCCGCAGGGGTCGGTGCTGGGTCCCCAACTCTTTACAATCTATATTAACGATTTGGAGGAGGGGACCGAGTGTAACATATCAAAGTTTGCAGATGATACATAGATGGGAGGGAAAGTAGAGAATGAGGAGGACATATAAACCTACAAGGGGAAATAGACAGGCTGGGTGAGTGGGCAGAGATTTGGCAGATGCAATACAATATTGGAAAATGTGAGGTTATGCACTTTGGCAGGAAAAATCAGAGAGCAAGTTATTATCTTAATGGCGAGAAACTGGAAAGTACTGCAGTACAAAGGGATCTGGGGGTCCTTGTGCAAGAAAACCAAAAAGTTAGTATGCAGGTGCAGCAGGTGATCAAGAAAGCCAATGGAATGTTGGCTTTTATTGCTAGGGGGATAGAATATAAAAGCAGGGAGGTATTGCTGCTGTTGTATAGGGTATTGGTGAGGCCGCACCTGGAGTACTGCATACAGTTTTGGTGTCCACACTTAAGAAAATACATACTTGCTCTCGAGGCAGTACAAAGAAGGTTCACTCGGTTAATTCCAGGGATGAGGGGGTGGACATACGAGGAGAGGTTGAGTAGTTTGGGACTCTACTCATTGGAGTTCAGAAGAATGAGAGGCGATCTTATTGAAAAATATAAGATTGTGAAGGCGCTTGATCGGGTGGACGCGGTGAGGATGTTCCCAATGATGGTCGAAACTAGAACTAGGGGACATAATCTTAGAATAAGGGGCTGCTCTTTCAAAACTGAGATGAGGAGAAACTTTTTCACTCAGAGGGTAGTGGGTCTGTGGAATTTGCTACCCCAGGAAGCTGTGGAAGCTACTTCATTAAATAAATTTAAAACAGAAATAGACCGTTTTCTAGTAGTGTTAGGGCACCTCTATTATTTCTCAACTCCATCCAAATGGGTTCTGTCCTTGTCCCCTCCAGGACATCCTCTCTCAACAACACTGTAATATTCTCCTTAATCAATACTGCCACCCCACCTCCTTTCTTTCCTTTCCTGAACACCTTATATCCAGGAATATTTAGTACCCAAACCTGCCCTTTTTTGAGCCAAGTCTCTGTTATCACCACGACATCATATTCTCATGTGGCTATTTGCGCCTGCAACTCACCAACCTTATTTACCACGCTTCGTGCATTTACACACATGCATTTAAAAAATTTTTAGATCATCTTTTATTCTCACCTTAGTCTGACCCCACCTAATACCGTACTATGTCTTACTCTAGTGCTATAGGTCTGTCCCAATACTTTGTGCACCTGTTTCTTCTTTCTACTGCTACAGACTGGTGCCCATTCCCTTGCCCAATTAGTTTATACCCTCCCCAGCAGCACCAGCAAACCTCCCCGCGAGGACATTGGTCCCAGACCTGTTGAGGTGCAACCCATCCGGCCTGTACAGGTCCCACTTCCCCAAGAACCGATCCCAATGTCCCGGGAACCTAAAACCCTCCCTCCTGTACCATCTCTCCAGCGACGCATTAATCTGCTCTATCCTCCTATTTCTATACTCACTAGCTTGTAGCACCGGGAGAAATCGGAGAATTCTACGTTTGAGGGCCTGCTGTTTAATCTCTTTCCTAGCTCCCTAAAATCTGCCTGCAGGACCTTATCCCTCTTTCTACCTATGTCGTTAATACCGATGTGGACCACGACCTCTGGCTGTTCACCCTCCCCCCTGAGAATGTTCTGCAGCCGCTCAGTGACATTCTTGACCCTAGCACCACGGAGGCAACATACTATCCTCGAATCATGTCTGCGGCTGCAGAAACGCCTGTCTCTTCCCCTAGTTATGGAATCTCCTCTCACTATTGATTTCCAGATCTTCCTCCCGCCCCCTGTACAGCTGAGCCACCCATGGTGCCGTGGACTTGGCGCTGGCTCTACTCTCCAGAGGAACAATCGCCCTCACCAGTATTCAGCCCTGAATACTGGTTAGAGAGCGAGATGCACTCAGGGTACTCCTGCACTACCTGCCTGGTCCTCCTTGTTTTCTGATGGTCACCCAATCCCTCTGTGCCTGCACACCTTTACGCTGTGGGATGACCACCTCCTCCCGAAACCTGGAGCTTGAGCTCCTCCAGCTGACGACACTTCCTGCACATGTGGTTGTCCAGGACACGGGAAGCATCCTGGAGTTCCCACATGGCACAAGATGTGCATTCCACGGGACCGAGGTGCCCTGCCATGCCTCTACTTAATAGACTATTAAGTAACTTAACAGAAATAAACATAAGACTTCAAGAAAACAATCACTGGCTACTCACCAATCAGCTCCTTCCCTTGTGCGGACGTCACTTACCTCGCTCCCTGACGCTCGAACTCCCTCCGGACTCCGGGCTCTTGGGCCGACCTTTATCTCCGGCCGCTCCTCTCGCTCTCACTCTTTATATGTTTGTAAAAGACTTTAATTCTCCCTTTTTTATGTTACCGCTCATCATTTCCTATACATTTTCCTTGCCCCCTCTTATTTCATTTTTTTGTTCACCTCTGTACTTTCTGTAATCAGTTGGATCTCCTACTGTACTGTTGTTGATAGTCCGCAAATAAATGTTGTGCATTGCCTAATTGATTAAAGTGACATGATTCATAACATTCTACATAAGTGTTAATATTAGTGGAACAGCGGTAAATGTCCTCACCTCCTACAGTGCTCATTGGTCAGGTGCTGACACCATGAGAGATATGGTCAATATATTCAAATAGAAACACCAACCAGGACACATCTCCATGGTCACACGGACAATGTCACTGCCCATAGAGACCAGAGGGTACACACCCAGCTATATAGTGTGTGTGAGAATAGATACCATATTCATAAAGTACTTCAATTTAATATCAAAACTCAACAAAACAAAAATATAAAACACCAATCTGTTAATAAAAATAATACAATTCCGCCACACTGTGTAAAACCAAAAGAAGGGTTATTTAATCCATCAATGATCCCCTCGCTCATTATTTCCCTGCAGAATATTCCCTACCTCAGGAATAAGGCTGGTTTTGGCCAGCACTGTGTGAGTAAATTTCACCAATGGGCGCTCCCAGTGCAGAGTCTGGGCCAATGGGAGCCGGCCTGGAACTGGGTTGTGGAGATCAGTGGGACTCTCTGGATTTCACTGGGCAGCTGTCTGTGTCACACCTGATGTGGAGAGTTGATCGTAACACTCGGGAAATGCTCGATTGCAGAGCTAAGAGCTGGTGTACTGATGGGGGAGGAGGGACTTAATATCATGTTTAACAAGGCAACGTTCTCCTTCTCATTTCATTATTTCCATCTAACACTCCTATTAATATTATATTTATTACAGAGCATCAGAACCTGGAAACGGCTGTCACCACCATGGCTGAAGGTCCAACCATGGGAGAAGATCCAACATCTTCAACAAGAATGAGAATGGACACATGTAGGCTCACAAAATACTTTAAATTTAAATTCTGTTCCGACAAAAGGTCCAGATCTCGTGCATGAACCTGCAGCTCACACTGGAAGACGGAACAGGAGAGGGACTGATTAGAAAGATCGAGGTTAGTGATCATCTGGAAGGACACCACAGTCACAGGAGGAGGCAGTCTCTGAGTACTGGATACCTGGTATTGGGGACTGTAAGGTGGATTGAGACAGTGACTCAGAGAATCACAGTCACAGGTGGAGAGAGCCCCTGAGTACTTGAACTGTCCAATAGATACCTGGCATTGGGGACTGTAAGGTGGATAGAGACAGTGACTCAGAGAATCGTCTTCCTGAGCAACAGTGTGACACCAGAGAGCAGGAGGACATCCCGAGTGGAGCGGGGGTGAGAGGCAGGTGGGGCACAGGAATAGGAGAGCGATAGTGGTGGGAGATTCTATAGTCAGGGGAGTAGACAGACTCTTCTGCAGCCCTGAGCATGTCCCGAATGGTAAGTTGCCTCCTTTGTGCCAGAGGGAAGAATATCCTGGAAAGGGTGTGACCATCTCTGTGAAGGAAAGGTGAGCATGTGGCGGATCGCCACCTAAAACGGGCATAATCCACTCTTCCGTCTGTGGACAAATTTCCAGCACCTTCCCCTTTAAGGCACATTACCTTGAAGGCAGAAGGGGGCGGGGCCTCAGGTTTTACCCAGAGAATTCTGGGAGTTTTTCCAGAGAATTCTGGGAGCAGCTTTCTCAGCCATTTTGTGTGCCATGCAGTGAATAAAAGTTTCTTGTTTTCCACATATGGATTCAGCCTCCATTCGTGTTTCGCGGCAGCCTCAACACTCTGATAATTTTCTCCACAGTCCTCTGGGAGGGCCACTGTCCCCCCCTCTCTCTGTCCCCCTCTCTCTCTCTGACCCCCTCTCTCTGTCCCCCTCTCTCTCTCTGTCCCCCTCTATCTCTCTGTCCCGCTCTCTCTCTCTCTGTCCTCCTCTCTCTCTCTCTGTCCCCCTCTCTCTCTCTCTGTCCCCTCTCTGTCTCTGTCCACCTCTCTCTCTCAGTCCCCTTCTCTCTTTTTGTCCCCTCTCTCTCTCTCTGTCCGCTCTCTGTCTCTGTCACCTGTCCCTCTCCCTCTCTGTCTGTCGCTCTCTCTCTCTGTCCCCTCTCTCTCTCTCCCTCTCTGTCTGTCGCTCTCTCTCTCTCTGTCCCCTCTCTCTCTCCCTCTCTGTCTGTCGCTCTCTCTCTCTGTCCCCTCTCTTCTCTCCCTCTCTGTCTGTCGCTCTCTCTCTCTGTCCCCCTCTCTCTCTGTCCCCCTTTCTTTCTCTGTCCCCCTCTCTCTCTCTGTTCCCCTCTCTCTCTCTGTCCCCCTCTCTCGCTCTGTCCCCCTCTATCTATCTGTCCCCTCACTCTCTCTGTCCACTCTCTTTCTCTGTCGCCCTCTCTCTCTCTCTGTCCCCCTCTCTCTCTCTGTGTCCCCCTCTCTCTCTCTGTCCCCCTCTCTCTCTTTCTGTCCCCTCTCTTTCTCTCTGTCCCCACCCATCTCTGTCCCCTCTCTCTCTCTGTCCCTCTCTCTCTCTCTGTCCGCCTCTCTCTCTCTCTGTTTCCCTCTCTCTCTGCCCTAGTCTACTCAATCTCTCCTCATGGAACAAACCCCTCATCCTGCTGATCCATTCGAATCTAAATTATAATCTTAATTTGATGTAATCCTTCACTCCTGTGTATACAGACAGTGAAACGCAGTAACATTCATTCAAATCTCAGTAAGAATACACGGAACAGACTTTAATTGTCTTTTATTTGCTTCATTTTTCTCAGATGAACTCAGAAATCTTCTGACCAACATTCTTCCACATGTGAATCCCTCCTTTCTATTTCAATCAAATCACGGTAATAGTTTATTATTATTTAATCTACAATCTGAACCCCTATCTTTTATTTCCAGCTTGGCTTTTCTCCCTTCTGATTCCACCCTCATGTTCCCATCCCACTGCCAAGCTCGTTGAAACCCTCCCCAACAGGACTAGCAAAACTCCCCGCGAGGAAAGTGGTCCCGTTCCCGTTGAGTTGCAACCCGTCTGGCTTGTATAGGTCCCACCTTCCCCAGAAACGGACCCAATGCCTCCGGAATCTAACGCCCTCCCCACTACATCATCTCTCCAGCCACGCATTCATCTGCTCCAACTTCCTATTTTTGTACTCCCTAGCACGTGGCACTTGTAGTAATCCGGAGTCATAGAGTTATACAGCACAGAAAGAGGCCCTTCGGCCCATCGTGTCTGCGCCGGCCATCAAGCCCTGTCTATCCTAATCCCATTTTCCAGCAGTGTAGGCTTCGCAAAATCCCCCAGAAACTCGAACAGAACCCTAAGTGAAGTGATTTGAGGTAAAACCCTCAGTTTTGGACATTTTTAAAATACAAGAAGAAAACCCTGAGGAAAATGACTTTTCGAATCTTACTGTTGGGAAAGACACCTTTCACAGACACACAGGCTGCAGTGGGGCGTGGCCAGGCAGTGCAGTAAGCTGTCTGCAGTGTGTTTACACTGCCTTGCTATCAAGGAGGAAAAGTCAAAATCAAAAGCCTCACAACACATCGAAATATGAATACCAAGACCTTTTTTTTGAAATCAATAAAACATTAAGCAACCCGATTCACTTCATCAAGAACCAATCAACCAGGTATCCACAGGACAGATTTAAAAGCCTGCCAACAGAACTAGGACAATAGGGATGAGATTTGGCGCGTAGATAAGGCTTTGCCTAAAACGGAAAACGATCAGCACATGTCTAACACCAAGTTAATGTCATCGGAATTGGCAAGCACACAAAAACTCGACAATGGATTATACAGGGCTCATTTGAAATCTAAAGGAAAACCGTTTTAATAAGGGGTTTTGGGCGCGAAAAAGACAATATAACTGGAGCCTGACCCAAGACGCTCTCTCTTTTAGACTCGCTGACAACGCTGGAACAGCTCTCTCCCTCTCTCTCTCTCAGCCCTGCTCCAGCGAAAATACCACAAGTCACGAGGAGGAAGGAGGAAGGCCAACAAACAGACCTTTACACAAGAAGAAACCAGAGCGACTGCCTCAGTGACCATCGGACACCTCGCAGCAACAAGGACCTTATGAAATCTTTTAATCAAAAGACTCAAAAATTCTGTCAAGGATTCGTTGGTGAGCATTACCCCTGATCTCCTTAAACCAAAAACCTAGCTAGATAGTGGGATCTTTGGGAGGGATAAGGTTTTTGTTGGTATATTGTCTTTCTCCCTCGACTGTACCGTGAGTTCCCCAACCTGTGTTGAATTATTAAGTGTGCTTTAAGTTTGTTACCTTTTTCTTTTAATAAAGTCAAAATTCTTTCATCAGACATTGTTGTCTACTGCAATTTTGTTCACAATCCCTAAATAAGTCCAAAGTCTAGGAACCAGGGGCGTGGGAGCGAGTCGAATCGCTCACTGAGTCAGAAGGCGGTGGCTGACCCCACTACCAACCCCTACAGCACCTGGTCCGTAGCCTTGTATGCTATGGCGTTTCAAGTGCTCATCTAAATACTTCTTGAATGTTGTGAGGGTTCCTGCCTCTACCATCCTTTCAGACAGTGAGTTCCAGATTCCAACCACCCTCTGGGTGAAAAAGTGTTTCCTCAAATCCCCTCTAAACCTCCTGCCCCTTACCTTGAAACTATGCACCCTGGCTATTGACCCCTGGACTAAGGGGAAAAGTTCCTTTCTATCAATGCCCCTCATAATTTTGTACACCTCAGTCAGGTCCCCCCTCAGCCTTCTCTGCTCTAAGGAAAACAACCCCAGCCTGTCCAGTCTCTCTTCATAGCTGAAACGCTCCAGCCAAGATAACATCCTGGAGAATCTCCTCTGCACCCTCTCCAATGAAATCACATCCTTCCTATATTGTGGCGACAAGAACTGCACACATTATTCCAGCTGTAGCATAACTAGCGTTTTCTACAGCTCCATCATAACCTCTCTGCGCTTTTATAGACATAGAAACATAGAAGAAAGGAGCAGGAGTAGGACATTCGGCCCCTCGAGCCTGCTCCGCCATTCGATGAGATCATGGCTGATCATCCAAACTCAGTACCCTATACCTGCCTTCTCCCCATATCCCTTGATACCTTTAGCTTTAAGAAATACATCTAACTCATCCTTGAATATATTTAATGACTTCGCCTCAACTACCTTCTGTGGTAGAGAATTCCACAGGTTCACCACTCACTGGGTGAAGAAATTCTTCCTCATTTCTGTCCTAAATGGTTTACCCGTTATCCGTAGATTATGACCCCTGGTTCTGGACTCTCCAACCATCGGGACCATTCTTCCTGCATCCAGTTTGTCCAGACCTGTCAGAATTTTATATGTTTCGATGAGATCCCCTCTCATTCTTCTATACTCCAGTGAGTATAAGCCCAATCGACCCAATCTCTCCTCATATGTCATTCCTGCCATCCCAAGTATCAGCCTTGTGAATCTTCGCTGAACTCCTTCCATGGCAAGAACATTCTTCCTCAGATAAGGCGACCAAAACTGCACTCAGTAGTCAAGGTGTGGTCTCACCAAGGCCCTGTACAACTGCAGCAGGACATCCCTGTTCCTATACTCAAACCCTTTCGCTATGAAGGCCAAGATACCATTTGCCTTCTTCACCGCCTGCTGCACCTGCATGCTTACCTTCAGCGACTGGTGCACAAGGACACCCAGGTCTCGTTGCACTTCCCCCTCTCCCAATCTATTGCCATTCGGATAATAGTCTGCCTTTCTGTTTTTGACACCAAAGTGGATAACCTCGCACTTATCCACGTTATATTGCATCTGCCACGCTTCTGCCCACTCACCCAACCTGTCCAAATCATCCTGGAGTTTCTTGGTATCCTCCTCGCAGCACACACTCCCACCCAGCTTTGTGTCATCTGCAAACTTGGAGATATTACATTTAATTCCCTTATCTAGATCATTAATGTATATTGTGAATAGCTGGGGTCCAAGGACCGATCCCTGCGGTACCCCACTAGTCACTGCTTGCCACTCGGAAAAAGACCCATTAATTCCTACTCTCTGCTTTCTGTCCGCCAACCAGTTCTCTATCCAAGACAATACCTTGCCCCCAATCCCATGTGCCTTAACTTTTACGCTAATCTCTTATGCACGACTTTATCAAAAGCCTTTTGAAAGTCCAAATACACCACATCTACTGGTTCTCCCTTATCTATTTTCCCAGTTACATCCTCAAAAAATTGCAGTAGATTAGTCAAGCACGATTTACCTTTTGTAAATCCATGTTGACTTTGTCCGATCCTGTCACTGTTTTGCAAGTGCTCAGCTATTACATCCTTTATAATGTACTCTAGCATTTTCCCCACTACCGATGTCAGGCTTACCGGTCTGTAATTCCCCGCTTTCTCTCTACCACCCTTTTTGAATATTGGGGTGAAATTAGCTACCCTGCAATCCATGGGTATAGTTTCAGATTCCATCGATTGTTGGAAGATGATTAGCAATGCATCTACTATTTCTAGGGCACTTCCTTAAGTACCCTAGGAGGTAGATTATCAGGCCCTGGGGATTTATCGGCCTTCAATCCCGTCAATTTCCCTAACACCATTTCCCTGCAAATACTGATTTATTTCAGTTCCTCCCTTTCATCAGACCATATGTTCTCCAACATCTCTGGGAGGTTATTTGTGTCCTCCTTTGTGAATACAGAAAAAAAAATATGTATTTAATTGGGCTGCCATTTATTTGTTCCCCATTATAACTTCCCCCGCTTCTGACTGCAAGGGACCTACACTTGATTTCACTAATCTTTTTCTCTTCACATATCTATAAAAGCTCTTACATTCAGTTTTTATGTTCCCAGCAAGATTACTTTCATATTCTATTTTCCCCTTCTTAATTAATCCCTTTGACCTCCTTTGTTTAATCCTAAACTGCTCCCAATCCTCAGGGCTACCGCTTTTTCTGGCCAATTTATATGCTCTCTCCTTGGATCTTATGCTATCCCTAATTTCCCTTGTTAGCCACGGTTGAGTCACCCTTTCTGTTTTTTTCTTATGCCACACTGGGATGAACAAATTATGTAGTTCATCCGTACAGTCTTTGAATGTTTGCCATTGCCTATCCACCGTCAACCCCTTGAGTGACATTCCCCAATCAATCCTACCCAATTCGCGCCTCATACCATCGTAGTTTCCTTTATTTAAATTCAGGACCTTAGTCTCTGATTCAACTACTTCACTCTTCATCGTAATGAAGAATTCTATCATATTATAATCACTCTGACCCAAGGGGGGTCGTACAACAAGATTGCTAATTAATCCTTTATCGTTGCATAATACCCAGTCTAAGATGGCCTGATCTCTGTTTGGTTCCTCGACATATTGTTCCAGAAAACCATCTCGTAAACATTCTAGGAATTCCTCCAACACAGTATTTTTACTAATTTGGTTAGCCCAATCTATATGTAAATTAAAGTCACCCATGATGACTGCTGTGCCCTTACTGCATGCTTCTCTAATTTCCCTTTTAATGCCGTCCCCAACCTCCGTATTACTGTTTGGAGGTCTATATACCACTCCCACTAACGTTTTCTGCCCCTTGTTATTTGTCAGTTCTACCCATACTGATCACATATCATCAGAGCTAATATCCTTCCTTTCAATTGTGTTAATGCTATGCCTCGGCTAATGAAGGCAACTATTCCATATGCCTTCTTAACCACCTTATCTACCAGTCCTGCTGCCTTCAGGGATCTCTGTTCATGCACACTAAGGTTCCTGTCCTTCCTAGGGTCTTACCATTCATTGTGTATTCCCTTGCCTTGTTGGTTTTCCCAAAATGCATCACCTCTCAATTTTCAGGGTTAAATTTCGTTTGCCACTGTTCTGCCCACCTGACCAACCCGTCTATATCGTCCTGTAGCCTAAGGCTTCCCTCCTCGCGATTTACCACTCCACCAATTTTCGTGTCATCTAACTTACTGATCATACCTCCTACATTCACATCTAAATCATTAATGTACACTACAAACAGCAAGGGACCCAGCACCGATCCCTGCGGTACACCACTGGACACAGGCTTCCAGTCACAAAAACAACCTTCGACCATCACCCTCCGCCTCCTGCCACTAAGCCAATTTTGGATCCAATGTGCCAAATTGCCCTGGATCCCATGGGCTCTTACCTTCTTGACCAGCCTCCCATGCGGGACTTTGTCAAAAGCCTTACTGAAGTCCATCTAAACTACATCAACTGCACTACCATCATCCACACACCAAGTCACCCCCTCGAAAAAAGCAATCAAATTGTTTAGACATGATCTCCCCCGGACAAAGCCATGCTGACTATCCTTGATTTAATCCTTGCCTCTCAAAGTGGATACTAATTCAATCCCTCAGGATTATTTTCCAATAATTTCCCTCCCACTGATGTTAGGCTCACTGGCCTGTAATTCCTTGGTTTATCACTACTACCCTTCTTGAATAATGATACTACGTTAGCTGTTCTCCAGTCCTCTGGCATCTCCCCTGTGGCTAGAGAGGTTCTGAAAATTTGTGTCAGAGCCCCTGCAATCTCCTCCCTTGCCTCACACAGCAGCCTGGGATACATCTCGTCTGGGCCTGGAGATGTATCCAGTTATAAGCCTGCTAAAACCGCTAGTACCTCCTCCCTCTCAATGCAAATTTGTTCAAGTATATCACAATCGCCCTGCCTGATTTATATGCGTACATCGTCCTTCTCTATAGTGAACACAGATGCAAAATATTCATTTAAAACCTCACCTACATCTTCGGACCTGCTCCGCCATTCAATAAGATCATGGCTGATCTGATTAATCCACATTCCCGCCTACCTCCGATAACTTTTTACCCCCTTGCTTACCAAGAATCTATCTACCTCTGCCTTAAAAATATTCAAATATTCTGCTTCCACCGCCCTCTGAGGTTGATTTCCAAAGACTTGCGACCCTCTGTGAAGAAATTTCTCCTCAGCTCTGTCTTATATGGCCGACCCCTTATTTTTGAACAGTGTCCCCTAGTTTTAGATTCTCCCACAAGAGGAAACATCCTCTCCACACCCACCCTGTCCAGACCCCTCGGGATCTTATTTGTTTCAATCAAGTCACCTCTTACTCTTCTAAATTCCAGCGGATACAAGCCTGGCCTGTCAAACCTTTCCTCATAAGACAACCCGCGCATTCCATGTATTAGTCTAGTAAACCTTCTCTGAACTGCTTCCAACGCATTTACATCCTGCCTTAAATAAGGAGACCAATACTGTACACAGTACTCCAGATGTGGTCTCACCAATGCCCAGGGCAGGTACAACATGGGCTAGATACAGAGTAAAACTCCCTCTACACTGTCCCATCAAACACGCCCAGGGCAGGTACAACACGGGCTAGATACAGAGTAAAGCTCCCTCCACATTCTCCAATCTAACACTCACAGGACAGGTACAGAACGGGTTAGATACAGGTTAAAGGTCCCGTAGCCTTCTCTGAACTGCTTCCAACGCATTTATATCCTTCTGTAAATAAGGAGGCGAATACTGTACACATGGCTCCAAATGTGGTGTCACCAATGCCCTGCAAAATTGTAGTAAGACTTCCTTACTCTTATACTCCAACCCACTTGCAATGAAGGACAACATGCCACTTGCCTTCCTAATTGCAGTCAGAAGCGGGGAAATTTATAATGGGGAACAAAGAAATGGCTGACCAATTAAATACATATTTTGGTTCTGTCTTCACAAAGCAGGACACAAATAACCTCGCAGAGATGTTGGAGAATATAGGGTCTGATGAAAGGGAGGAACTGAAATAAATCAGTATTTGCAGGGAAATGGTGTTAGGGAAATTGACGGGATTGAAGGCCGATAAATCCCCAGGGCCTGATAATCTACATCCTAGGGTACTTATGGAAGTGGCCCTAGAAATAGTAGATGAATTGCTGATCATCTTCCAACAGTCAATGGAATCTGGAACAGTGCCCATGGATTGGAGGGTAGCTAATGTTACCCCACTATTCAAAAAGGGTGATAGAGAGAAAGCGGGGAATTACAGACCGGTAAGCCTGACATCGGTACTGGGGAAAATTCTAGAGTCCATTGTAAAGGATCTCATTAAATGGCGGAGCAGGCTCGAAGGGCCGGATGGCCTACTCCTGCTCCTATCTTCTATGTATCTATGTATGTATCTATGTAATAGCTGAGCACTTGAAAAACAGTGACAGGATCGGACAAAGTCATCATGGATTTACAAAAGGTAAATCGTGCATGACTAATCAACCGGAATTTTTTGAGGATGTAACTGGGAAAATACATAAGGGAGAACCAGTAGATGTGGTGTATTTGGACTTTCAAAAGGCTTTCGATAAGGTCCCGCATAAGAGATTAGCGTGTAAAGTTAAGGCACATGGGATTGGGGGCAAGGTATTGACTTGGATAGAGAACTGGTTGGCGGACAGAAAGCAGAGAGTAGGAATTAATGGGTCTTTTTCCGAGTGGCAAGCAGTGACTAGTGGGGTACCGCAGGGATCGGTCCTTGGACCCCAGCTATTCACAATATACGTTAATGATCTAGATAAGGGAACTAAATGTAATATCTCCAAGTTAGCAGATGACACAAAGCTGGGTGGATGTGTTTGCTGCGAGGAGGATAACGAGAAACTCCAGGATGATTTGGATAGGTTGGGTGAGTGGGCAGAAGCGTGGCAGATGCAATATAACGTGGATAAATGCGAGGTTATCCACTTTGGTGTCAAAAACAGAAAGGCAGACTATTATCTGAATGGCAATAGATTGGGAGAAGGGGCAGTGCAACGAGACCTGGGTGTCCTTGCTGAAGGTAAGCATGCAGGTGCAGCAGGCGGTGAAGAAGGCAAATGGTATGTTGGCCTTCATAGCGAAAGGGTTTGAGTATAGGAACAGGGATGTCCTGCGGCAGTTGTACAGGGCCTTGGTGAGACCACACCTTGAGTACTGTGTGCAGTTTTGGTCGCCTTATCTGATGAAGAATGTTCTTGCCATGGAAGGAGTTCAGCGAAGATTCACCAGGCTGATACCTGGGATGGCAGGAATGACATATGAGGAGAGATTGGGTCGATTGGGCTTATACTCGCTGGAGTACAGAAGAATGAGAGGGGATCGAATCGAAACATATAAAATTCTGACAGGTCTGGACAAACTAGATGCAGGAAGAATGTTCCCGATGGTCGGAGAGCCCAGAACCAGGGGTCAAAATCTAAGGATAAGGGGTAAGCCATTTAGGACAGAAATGAGGAAGAATTTCTTCACCCAGAGAGTGGTGAACATTTGGAATTCTCTACCACAGAAGGTAGTTGAGGCCAAATCATTAAATATATTCAAGAATGAGTTAGATATATTTTTTATAGCTAAATGTATCAAGGGATACGGGGAGAATGCAGGGGCAGGGTACTGAGTTTGGATGATCAGCCATGATCTCATCGAATGGCGGAGCAGGCTCGAGAGGCCGAATGGCCTTATTCTGCTCCTATCTTATATGTTTCTATGCCACCGACCCCGTTCTCACCCGACCCGCCACCGGTTCCACCCGACATGCCCAGGGAGGAAATCACGGGGTGAATCCGAATTATTAATTTCCTGAAGTACTTTCAGTGATTGCTGTAATATCCGAAAGAGAAAAATATATCAGATCCGGGCTTTGATTCAGTTTGTTTCTCTCTCTGTTTGTGTTTAGACTGAACAACAGTAAACTGAGAGATTCAAGAGTGAAACTGCTGTCTGCGGCTCTGAGGAACCCAGAGTGTAAAATACAGAAACTGGGGTAAGTACCAGACTGTGTGAGATTGTGTTTATAATAACTGGATGTCTGACACTGAACATTATTATTCAGTAATAGTGTTATTAATAAACTCTGGGGATTTACTCTGATTCCTGTTATTTCTCTCTCTGATCCCCAGGCTGGAGACTGTCGGTCTCACAGATTCTTGTGCCGAGGATCTCGCCTCCGTTCTCAGTACAAACCGCTCACTGAAGGATCTGAACCTGACATTAAACTCCTTCACAGACCTATCTGTCCCCGCTCTCCGCCGCCTCATACTGACCTGCCGGAGTCTGGAGCGGATCTGGTGAGTGTTTGTGTTAATGTTTAATGTAATAAATAAAATATCAATGGGATTCAGTCACTTTAATGGGTAATATTTGTCTGTAATTTTTATTGAAATATTAACCCCAGTCTCGCGGTTATTTACACTGTTGTTCGATCTGTTTATTCCCTGTTTAATCTTTAATCTGTTTCATGCTGGGGGGGAATCGGTTCAGTTCAGACGGAACAAAACAGCTGGAGTTACTGCAGGAGCTGATCGCTTCATCGCCCATTGTGAGGTCAAAGGCTCAGCCACAGGGTCACGTGACTCAGCCGCTACCAGGATGCACCCCTTTCAAAATGTAGGTGTGAGTGTCAGTTTCTGCAAATTGCAGAGTCTGTGTAAGAGTGTCTGTATGTGAGTTTCTGCAAATTGCAGAGTCTGTGTGAGAGTATCTGTATGTGAGTTTCTGCAAATTGCAGAGTCTGTGTGAGAGTGTCTGCATGTGAGTTTCTGCAAATTGCAGAGTCTGTGTGAGAGTGTCTGCATGTGAGTTTCTGCAAATTGCAGTCTGTGTGAGAGTGTCTGTATGTGAGTTTCTGCAAATTGCAGTCTGTGTGAGAGTGTCTGTATGTGAGTTTCTGCAAATTGCAGAATCTGTCTGTGTGAGAGTGTCTGTATGTGAGTTTCTGCAAATTGCAGAGTCTGTGTGAGAGTGTCTGTATGTGAGTTTCTGCAAATTGCAGAACCTGTCTGTGTGAGAGTGTCTGTATGTGAGTTTCTGCAAATTGCAGATTCTGTGTGAGAGTGTCTGTATGTGAGTTTCTGCAAATTGCAGAATCTGTCTGGTTGAGAGTGTCTGTATGTGAGTTTCTGCAAATTGCAGAGTCTGTGTGAGTGTGTCTGTTTGTGAGTTTCTGCAAATTGCAGAATCTGTCTGTGTGAGAGTTTCTGTATGTGAGTTTCTGCAAATTGCAGATTCTGTGTGAGAGTGTCTGTATGTCAGTTTCTGCAAATTGCAGAGTCTGTGTGAATGTGTCTGTGTGTGATTTTCTGCAAATTGCAGAATCTGTGTGAGAGTGTCTGTATGTGAGTTTCTGCAAATTGCAGAGTCTGTGTGAGAGTGTCTGCATGTGAGAATCTGCAAATTGCAGAGTCTGTGTGAGAGTGTCTGCATGTGAGTTTTTGCAAATTGCAGAGTCTCTGAGTGTGTCTACATGTGAGTTTCTGCAAATTGCAGAGTCTGTGTGAGTGTGTCTTTATGTGAGTTTCTGCAAATTGCAGAGTTTGTCTGAGTGTGTCTGTATGTCATTTTGGTTTTTATCTTCCAACTCGGCAGTCATCCATCTGCAGGCTAGCCAGGCTGTGAGTTTGTGTGTGACAAGGCAGGCTGGCAGGCAGTGAGAGAAATCAAGACAACATGCAGAATAAAATACTGAAAACTGTCTGTTTGCTTTTAAACTCCCAAACAGAGCAGAGCTATGGAAGAAATCAACTTTCTTTCATTGCTGACAGTGATTTGTGGCAATTTTGCAGGCTGGCTGTGTGTGTGTGTGTGTGTGAGAGAGAGAGACAGAGAGCAAAAGCTGGTGTGTATGCAGGGCTTGTCTTTGTTCAAGTTATCTGCTGTGTGCATTGGTATTGCATCGCATGTCTGAAAAAAACAGAAAGTATATACCATTAGATTATATTGATTTAATTCCAGACTATGCTATGGTGGGATCTTACTTTGCCTTTCATTCAAGAATTTTGTAAAAAGCAAATCTGTATATATCCATCAAGCCATTTGATATTTTTCTGGACTGGACTTTATTGGGGAATGTCCATGGAGTGTTTCATGGCACATCCTGCTGTGGGATCTTACTCTCCACTTCAGCCCAACCCAAACAAGACAAGACATTTGTTAAAAATAACTATATATTATATTTTTAAAATTATTTTCAGAATAATCCATTTGATTTTTTTCTGGTCTGGGCTTTATTGGGGAATGTGATAGGGATGTTTTCAGAGCAAAACTTGCTGTGCGATCTTTCCATTCATTTTATTACACTCCAGGCAAACCACAGACAGGCAGACATTTAATTAACAGAAGTGAAGTATACATGTTATTATTTATTCCTGATTGTATTTACCTCTTTTCACCCTCCCGGGCTTTCATTTCCTCTCGGGGATCCGGATTTCTTGGGCCTCGGCTTCACTTCTTCCTGTTTGATTGTCCTCATCAAACATTGTCGGACAACCAGGAAGGGACATCATCAAAAATTGACACTCCCAGGCTCCACATCTTTAAAAATGGATGTGTGAGTGTGAGGGTGAGTTTCTGCAAATTGCAGAGACTGTGTGAGTGTGTCTGTAAGTGAGTGGGTGTCTATGTTTCTGCAAATTGCAGGGTCTGTGTGAGTGTGTGTGTCATGTTACTGTAAATTTTAGTTCAATGTGGGTGGGAGGGTGTCTGTGTGAGTGAGAGACAGATAGAGAGTCAGTGAGAGTGAGAGAGACATGAAAGCAAAAGGCAAGTTGCAGAATAGAAAGCCTGTTTCTGTAGGCCACAAACTGAAAAGATAAGATACTGAAAAGTGTCTTTTTGGTTTTAATCTTCCAACATGGCAGTCATCCCTCTGCAGGCTGGCCAGGCTGTGAGTGTGTGTGAGAGAGAGAGAGAGGGCAAGAGCTGGTATTTGTGTGAATATGGTCTGCTGACTTATTACCTGCTGTTGTTGTATTAAACCCTATTGAATTCATTCTGGCCTGCTCCACATGTAATGCTGTTGTGTATCACTTTATTGCACTTTATTTCATTTCACTTCACTTCAAGACCGACAGTTAGTCAGTGAGATACTGAAAATGTCTTTGTGGACTGTCTGACAATAAAAGCTGTCTGTGATCTTTGCATTCTTTTTATTCCATTCCACTCAAATCAACAAAGGCAGACAGGCAGGCTGACAGTGAGAGAGACCAATGAAATCAAGACAACATGCAGAATAGAAATAAAAACAGAAAATGCTGGAAATACTCAGTAGGATAGGCAGCATCAGTGGAGTTACAGAGAAACAGAGTAAAAGTTCAGCTCGATGACCTTTCGTCAGAACCTTGCCAGAAACTGAAAAAAGGTAATCGAGCTGAAATATTAACTCTGTTTCTCTCTCTCTCCACAGATGCTGCCTTACCTGCTGAGTATTTCCAATACTTTCTGATTTTATTTCAGATTTCCCACATCCACAGCACTTCCTTTTGATGCAGAATAGAAAGCCTGTTTCTGTAGGCCGCAAACTGAAAAGATTAAATACTGAAAACTGTCTGTTTGCTTTTAAACTGCCAAGCAGAGCAGAGTAATGATAGAAATCAACTTTCTTTCATTGCTGACAGTGATTTGTGACAATTTTAAGGCTGGCCTGTGTGTGGGAGAGAGACAGAGAGAGACAAGCAGCAAAAGCTGGTGTGTAGGCAGGGCTTGTCTGTGTTCAAGTTATCTGCCGTGTGCATTGGTACTGCATCTCATGTCTGAAAAAAACAAAAAGTATGTACCATTAGATCATACTGATTTCATTCCAGACTGCACTGCTGTGGGATCTTACTTTGCCTTTCTTTCAAGAATTTTGTAAAAAGCAAATCTACATATATACATCAAGCCATTTGATATTTTTCTGGTGGACTTTATAGGGGAATGTTTGTGGATTGTTTCATGGGATTTCCTGTTGTGGAATCTTACTCTCACCTTCAGCCCAACACAAACAAGAGGAGACCTTTTAAAAAATATATATCTATATTATATTTTTTTAATTATTTTCAGTATAGACCATTTGATTTTTTTCTGGACTGGGCTTTATTGGGGAATGTGCTTGGGATGTTTTCAGAGCAAAAGCTGCTTAGGATCTTTCCATTCATTTTACTACACTCCTGGCAAACCACAGACAGGCAGAGATTTAATTAACAGAAGTAAAGTATATATATTTTTATTTATTCCTGATTGTATTTACTTTTTTTCACCCTCCCGGGCTTTCATTTCCTCTCGGGGACCCGGATTTCTGGGGCCTCGGCTTCACTTCTTCCTGTTTGATTGTCCTCATCAAACATGGCCGCACAACCAGGAAGGGACATCATCAAAAATGGACACTCCCAGGCTGTAAATTGTAAGAGTAAAAAATTAATTGTAATAATGTAAGGGCAAATCAGTTTAATTTTTAAGATTAGTTGAACTGCTTAAAGGACTATAGTAAAGGTCAAAGTATCTCCCGAAGGCTACAAGCCAATGGAGACAGGGGTATAATTAGATAAAAGACCAGCTTGCTTAGTCTGCGGTATAGACAATGCAGACACTGCAGAACAAAAATGTGAATCATTGTTTTCTATAATAAACTAACCGCGAAAAGGCGTAAGAATGAAACCTTGCAGTGCAGGTGGCTGACCACTATTAAACAAAAGCAGAAGTAAAGGATGAGTTTCGCTAACAGTGTAAGATTCTAATCAAGTTGTTTTTAGAGACCCTTAGGGTCGCTCATGATGTAATAACTGTGCTGATTTTTGTATTTTCTGGCTTCTGGAAGTGTATAAAGAAGCGTGGCTGACCACTATTAAATTAAGAAGCTGGTCATTAGACCGCAGGCTATGACCCTTCTGCCAAAGCACTTTGAATAATAAACTGTGATCTTTTGCTTTGAGACAGACTCGAGTGAATTAATTTTTCACCAACACAAATCTTTCAAAATAAATGTGTGTGTGTGTGAGTTTCTGCAAATTGCAGAGTCTGTGTGAGTGTGTGTGTCATGTTACTGTAAATTTTAGTTCCGTGTGGGTGGGATTAAGACTGAGTGAGAGACAGACAGACAGTCTGTGAGAGAGAGAGACAGAGAGCAAAAGCTGGTGTGTATGCAGGGCTTGTCTTTGCTCAATTTATCTGCCGTGTGCATTGGTACTGCATCTCTTGTCTGAAAAAACAAAGTATACACCATTAGATCATACTGATTTCATTCCAGACTGCACTGCTGTGGGATCTTACTTTGCCTTTTTTTCAAGACTTGTAAAAATCAAAGCTACATATATACAACAAGCCATTTGATTTTTTTCTGGACTGGACTTTATCGGGGAATATTTGTGGGATATGTCAGAGCATATCCTGTTGTGAGACCTTACTCTCCCATTAATTCACAACAAAACTAAGACAAGGCAAGACTTTTGTAAAAACAAAGTATATATTTGTTATATTTATTTTATTATTATTTTCAGAATAATTTTATTGCTGTTTTTCTGGACTGGACTCTTTTGGGGAATGTTTGTCGAGTGTTTTCTGAGCAAAAGCTGCTGTGGGATCTTTCCATTCATTTTATTCCGCTCCACTCAAATCACAGAATGCAGACATTTCATTTCCAGAAGTAAAGAACATATGTTATTATTAATATTATTCTTGATTTTATTTGCATCTTTTCACCCTCCCTCCGTGCCCATATCCTGGAGCATCAATCATAGAAGATGCATTGCTTGTCACCTTTCAAAATTTGATAGACTCTGGAATAGTTCCCATGGATTGGAGTTTAGCTAATGTAACCCAGTTATTTAAAAAAGGTGGTAGAGAAAAAATGGGGAATTATAGATGGATAAGCCTGACATTGTGGGAAAACTGGTAGAGTCCAATATATAAGATGTAATAGCAGAGCACTTCGAAAACAGTGACAGAATCGGTCAAAGTCAACATGGATTTACAAAAGGGAAATCATGCCTGATTAAACTTCTGGAATTTTTTGAGGATGTGACTGGTAGAATAGATAAGGGAGAACCATTAGATGTGGTGTATTTGGACTTTCGGAAGGCTTTCGATATGGTCCCGCATAAGAGATTAGCGTCCAAAGTTAAAGCACATGGGATAGGGGGGTAAGGTACTGATTTGGATAGAGTACTGGTTGGCAGACAGGAAGCAAAGAGTTGGAATAAACGGGTCTTCTTCCGAGTGGCAGACAGTGACTGGTGGGGTACCGCAGGGATCAGTGCTAGGACACCAGCTATTCACAATATATATTAATGATCTAGACGAGGGAACTAGATGTAATATCTCTAAGTTTGCAGATGACACAAAGCTGGGTGGGCGTGTGTGCTGTTAGGAGGATGCAGAGAAACTCCAGTATGATTTGGACAGGTTGGGTGATTGGGCAGATGCATGGCAGATGCAGTATAATGTGGATAAATGCAAGGTTATCCACTTTGGTGACAAAAACAGGAAGACAGATTATTATCTGAACGGCAATAGATTGGGAAAAGGGGAAGTGCAACGAGATCTGGGAGTCCCTGTGCATCAGTCGCTGAAGGTAAGCATGCAGGTGCAGCAGGCGGTTAAGAAGCAAATGGTATGTTGGCCTTCATAGCGAGAGGATTCGAGTACAGGAGCAAGGATGACTTCATGCCTTGGTGAGACCACACCTTGAGTATTGTGTGCAGTTTTGTTCGCCTTATCTGAGGAAGGATGTTCTTGTCATGGAGGGAGTGCAGCGAAGAATTACCAGACTGATACCTGGGATGGCAGGAATGACGTATGAAGAGAGATTGGCTCGATTAGGCTTATATTCGCTCGAGTTTAGAAGAATGAGAGGGGATCTCATATTGAAACTTATAAAATTCTAACAGGACTAGACAGACTAGATGCAGGAAGGATGTTCCCGATGGCGGGGGAGTCCAGATCCAGTTGTCACAGTCTAAGGATAAGGGGTAAGCCATTTAGAACTGAGATGAGGAGGAATTTCTTCACCCAGAGAGTGGTGAATCTTTGGAATTCTCTACCACAGAAGGCAGTTGAGGCCAATTCATTAAATATATTCAAGAAGGAGATAAATATATTTCTTAAGGCTAAAGGGATCACTGGATATGGGGAGAAAGCAGGGACAGGGTACTGAATTTGGATGAAAAGCCATGATCTCATTAAATGGCGGAGCAGGCTCGAGGGGCCGAATGGTCTACTCCTGCTCCTATCTTCTATGCTTCTATGGGTTGACCAGGGCTTTTTACAGTTGTGGCCTTACCTCTACCCCCTTCTATGATAGTCTTCTAGATATAAAGGCCAACATTCCATTAGGCTTTTACATTATTTCTGTTTTACTGATCTATGTGAATGGACCAGATCCCCAAGTCTCTTTGGCCCTCCACTGTTTCTAGCTTTCCACCATTTAGAAAGTACTATCCTCTTTTATCCTTTTTATGTCCAATGTGAATGACCTCACATTTGCAACAGTCAGGAGTCTTTTAATGGTAGGTATTTGTAACTGTTGTGGAAGGTTGTGAAGAATATTGCAGGCTCGGTCTCCCCATCAGATCCCATTGTCTACTGCCCCAATTGAACCCTGACCTGTCTGCTGATAAGTGCTCTAATGATGAAGGCAGGAGGAACTTGAGTTGTCAAAGTGATGTTAGGCATCTCTGTTTAATGATAGTTACTGAAAATGAAAATGTATTGTTGAAAAATGAAGGTTGTTCTTGTGACTAAACAACGAGAAGCAACAATATTGATATTCTGGTCTCAATCAGTCTTCCTAATGGTGTAATGTCGGTGTTCTGCTGAACGTTTGCAGGTCGTTCTAAAGCATATTTGGTGAGTGCCTTCTTAGTTCCTGGACACATATTGTTCCAACTCATTGAGAACATGTCACCAGTTTGAATCAGTAACTCGTTGTTCACAGGTGATCTACCCTCACATTCCGGTGTGAATAACAAGGGGTGGGAACAAGGTCTGAACGGAATGAAAGGCGAAGATGAACAGCCAGATCTCGGGATTTAAAGACTTAATTCCCTGACAGTACGGGTACAGAGAGTAAATCCATAATAAAAGCAGCAGGGATTCGAGTTTAACAGAGAGGGACATTGAGCGCAGCAGCAACAAGTAATATTGCATTTGGGCAAGGCTTTGGTTCGGCCACAGTTAGAACACGAGCTGCAGCTTTGGCCGCCTCATTATAATTCAACCCAAAGAGAGACGCTCCCCAGAATGCTGTCAACCTCCTGCGGAGTCTCTCCGTTCCACTCCAGGGACCGTAATGTCCTCACTGAGTGACACAGTGCGGCTCTACTAATACCGGGAACGGTAGCATAGTGGTAATGGTACTGGGCTAGTAATCCAGCAGGCCTGGACTAATGATCCAGTTGAAGTGAGTTCAAAACCCACCATGGCAGCTGGGAATTTAAATTCAGTGAATTAAATAAATCTGGAATAAAAAAACTAGTATCAGTAATGATAAACATGAAGCTATCGGATTGTCGTAAAAACCCATCTGGTTCATTAATGTCTTTTAAGGAAGGAAATCTGCCGTCCTTACCTGGTCTGGCTGATATGTGATCCAGACCCACAGCAATGTTGTTGATTCTTAACTGCCCTCAGTTGAAACTTACCGCTATGAAACAAAATAATAAGAATGAAACTGGACGAACTACTCGGCACTGGCTCCGTACACGGCAACGGCACACCCAGCCCAGTCGACCTTCAAAGTCCTCCTCACCAACATCTGGGGACTTGTGCCAAAATTGGGAGAGGTGTCCCACAGACCAGTCAAGCAACAGCCTGACATGGTCATACTCACAGAATCAGACCTTTCAGCCAATGTCCCAAACTCCGCCTTCACCATCCACTGGGTATGTCCTGCCCCAGCAGGGGTGGCGGCACCGTGGTATACAGTCGGGAAGGACTGGCCCTGGGAGTCCTCATCATTTACTCCGCGCAAGCGAAACCTCCTGCTGATTACCACCTACCGCCCTCCCTCATCTGATCAATCAGTAGTCCACCATGTTGAACATATCTTGGAAGAAGCACTGAGAGTAGCAAGGACACAGAATGTACTCTGGGTGGGGGACTTCAATGTCCATCACCAAGATGTGGCTCGGTATCACCACTACTGGCCGAGTCCTGAAGGCCATAACTTCCAGTCTGGACCTGCGACAGGTGGTGAGAGAACCAGCATGAGGGGAAAACCTACTTGACGTCGTCCTCACCAATCTAACTGTCGCAGATGCATCTGTCCATGACAATATTGGTAGCAGTGACCATCGTGGAGACGAAGTCCCGTCTTCACACATGAGGACACCCTCCATCGTGTTGTCTGGCACTACCACCGTGCTAAATGGGATATGATTCAGAACAGATCTAGCAGCTCAAAACTGGGCATCCATGAGGTGCTGTGGGGCAGCAGCAGAATTGTATTCCAACCACAATCTGTAACCTCATGGCCCGGCATATCCCTCACTCTATCATTAAAATCAAGTCAGGGGACCCACCCTGGTTCAATAAGGAATGTAGAAGAGCATGCCAAGAGCAGCACCAGGCGTACCTAAAAATGAGGTGCCAATATGGGGAAGCTGCAACAAAGGACCACATGCATGCTAAAAAGCGGAGTCAGCATGGTATAGACAGGGCTAAGCGATCCCACAATCAGCGGATCTGATCAAAGCTCTGCAGTCCTGCCACATCCAGTCGTGAATGGTGATGGACCATTAAACAACTAACGGGAGGAGGAGGCACCATGAATATTCCCATCCTCAATGATGGTGGAGCCCAGCACATCAGTGCAAAATACAAGGCTGAAGCGTTTGCAACCACCTTCAGCCAGAAGTGTCAAGTGGATGATCCATCTCGGCCTCCTCCTGAGGTCCCCACGATCACAGAAGCCAGTCTTCAGACAATTCGATTCACTCCACGAGATATCAAGAAACGGCTCAGCACACTGGATACAGCAAAGGCTGTGGGCCCCGACAACATTCCGGCTATCGTGCTGAAGGCTTGTACTCCAGAACTAGCCGCGCCTCTAGCCATGCTGTTCCAAACAGCTAAAACACTGGCATCTATACGACAATGTGGAAAACTGCCCAGGTATGTCCTGTCCACAAAAAGCAGGACAAATCCAAATCCGAACAATTACCGCCTGATCAGTCTACTCTCAATCATCAGTAAAGTGATGGAAGGTGTCATCATACCTAGCACAAAGGAAGATGGTTGTGGTGGTTGAAGGTCAATCATCACAACTCCAGAGCATTGTTGGTTGGAATTCCTCAGGGCAGTGTCCTAGGCCCAATCATCTTCAGCTGCTTCATCAATGAGCTTCCCTCCAACATAAGTTCAGGAATGGAGATGTTTTCTGATGATTCCACAGTGTGCAGTGCCATTCACAAATCCTCAGATAATGAAGCAGTCCATGCCCGCATGCAACAAGACCTGAACGACGTGGAGGATTGGGCAGATAAGTGGCAGGTAACATTTGCACCACAGAAGTGCCAGGCAATGACTATCTTCAACAAGCGAGAGTCTAACCAAAACTCCTTGACAGCTGTCGTGGTGCATGTAGGTACCAACGATATAGGTAAAAAGCGGGAAGAGGTCCTACAAGCAGAATTTAGGGAGCTAGGAGCTAAATTGAAAAGTAGGACCTCAAAGGTAGTAATCTCTGGGTTGCTACCAGTGCCACATGCTAATCAGAGTAACATGAACAGGATAGCGAGATTAAATACGTGGCTTGAGCAGTGGTGCAGGAGGGAGGGATTCAAATTCCTGAGGCAATGGAACCAGTTCTGGGGGAAATGGGACCTGTAAAAAAGGGACGGTCTGCACTTGGGCAGGACTGGAACCGATGTCCTCGGGGTAATATTTGCTAAGGCAGTTCGGGAGGATTTAAACTAATATGGCAGGGGAATGGGAACCCATGTAGCGAAACAGGGGGAAGTAATATGCAGTCAGAAACAAATGTTAGAAGGGTGAGAAACAATAAGGGAAATCCGAGTAAACAAAGGCAAGAAACACAAAGGGACATACTAAATCTTAAGTCGAAAAGGACAAAGGGTGTTAATTAATCAAGCCTAAAGGCTCTGTGTCTTAATGCAAGGAGTATCCGTAATAAGGTGGATGAATTGACTGTGCAAATTGATGTTAACGCATATGATGTGATTGGGATTACAGAGACGTGGCTCCAGAACAATCAAGGCTGGGAACTGAATATCCAGGGGTATTCAACTTTCAGGAAGGATAGAATAAAAGGAAAAGGGGGTGGGGTATCATTGCTGGTTAAAAAGGAGATTAGTGCAATAGCTAGGAAGGACATTAGCTTGGAGGATGTGGAATCAATATGGGTTGAGCTGGCGAACACCAAAGGGCAGAAAACGTTAGTGGGGGTTGTGTACAGACCTCCAAACAGTAGTAGTGAGGTGGGGGAGGGTATGAAACAGGAAATCAGAGGTGCATGCAAAACAGGCGCAGCAGTTATCATGGGTGACTTTAATATGCATATAGATTGGGCTAATCAAACTGGAAGCAATACGGTGGAGGATGAATTCCTGGAGTGTTTAAGGGATGGTCTCCTAAACCAATATGTTGAGGAACCAACTAGAGGGGAGGCCATACTGGACTGGGTGTTGTGTAATGAGGAAGGACTAATCAGCAATCTTGTGGTGCGAGGCCCCTTGGGGAAGAGAGACCATAGTATGGTGGAGTTCTACGTTAGGATGGAGAAGGAAACAGTTAATTCAGAGACCATGGTCCAGAACTTAAATAAGGGCAACCTTGAGGGTATGAGGCGTGAATTGGCGAGGTTAGATTGGCAAGCGATATTTAAGGGGTTATCAGTGGAAGGGCATTAGCAGACATTTAGAGATCGCATGGATGAACTACAGCAATTGTACATCCCTGTCTGACGTAAAAATAAAAAAGGGAAGGTGGCTCAACCATGGCTAACAAGGGAAATCAGGGATAGTATTAAAAGCAAGGAAGTGGCATACAAATTGGCCAGAAGTAGCAGCAAACCCGGGGACTGGGAGAACTTTAAAACTCAGCAGAGGAGGACGAAGGGTTTGATTAGGGCAGGGAAAATAAAATATGAAAGGAAGCTTGTGGAGAACATTAAAACGGACTGCAAAAGCTTCTATAAATATGTAAAAAGAAAGAGGTTAGTAAAAACAAACGTAGGTCCCCTGCAGTCAGAAACAGGGGAAGTCATAATGGGGAACAAAGAAATGGCAGATCAATTGAACAATTACTTTGGTTTGGTGTTTACTGTGGAGGACACAAACAACCTTCTGGAAATAAAAGAGATCAAATGATCTGGTAAGAGGGAGGAGCTGAGGGAAATCCTTATCAGTCGGGAAAAGGTGTTGGGGAAATTGATGGGACGGAAGGCTGATAAATCCCCAGGGCCTGATGGTCTGCATCCCAGAGTACTTAAGGAGGTGGCCTTGGAAATAGTGGATGCATTGACGATCATTTTCCAACATTCCTTAGACTCTGGATCAGTTCCGAAGGAGTGGAGGGTGGCTAATGTAACCCCTCTTTATAAAAAAGGAGGGAGGTAGAAAGCAGGGAATTATAGACCGGTCAGCCTGACATCGGTGGTGGGTAAAATGATGGAATCAATTATTAAAGATGTCATAACAGACCATTTGGAAAGTGGCGACATGATAGGTCCAAGTCAGCATGGATTTGTGAAAGGGAAATCATGCTTGAGAAATCTTCTGGAATTTTTTGAGGATGTTTCCAATAGGGTGGACGGGGGGGAACCAGTAGATGTAGTGTATTTGGACTTTCAGAAGGCCTTCGACAAGGTTCCACACACGAGATTGGTGTGCAAAGTTAAAGCACATGGGATTGGGGGTAATGTGTTGACGTGGATTGAGAACTGGTTGGCACACAGGAAACAAAGAGTAGGAGTAAATGGGTACTTTTCAGAATGGCAGGCAGTGACCAGCGGGGTACCGCAGGGTTCGGTGCTGGGGCCCCAGCTGTTTACATTATATATTAATGATTTGGACGAAGGGATTAATTGTAATATCTCCAAGTTTGCAGATGACACTAAATTGGGAGTCAGTGTGAACAATGAGGAGGATGCTAGGAGGCAACAGAGTGACTTGGACAGGTTGGGTGAATGGGCAAATGTATGGCAGATGAAGTACAATGTGGATAAATGTGAGGTTATCCACTTTGGTTTTAAAAATAGGGAGGCAGACTATTACCTGAATGGTGGCAGATTAGGGAAAGGGGAGGTGCAACGAAACCTGGGCGTCATGGTACATCAGTCACTGAGGGTGGGAAGGCAAGTGCAGCAGGCAGTCAAGAAAGCAAATGGCATGATGGCCTTCAAAGCAAGGGGATTTGAGTACAGGAGTAGGGAGGTGATGCTACAGTTGTACAGCGCCTTGGTGGGGCCACACCTGGAGTGTTGTGTGCAGTTTTGGTCTCCTAACTTGAGGAAGGACATTCTTGCTATTGAGGGAGTGCAACGAAGGTTCACTAGATTGATTCCTAGGATGACCAGACTGACATATCAAGAAAGACTGGATCAACTGAACTTGTATCCTCTGGAGTTCAGAAGAATGAGGGGGAATCTTATAGAGACGTTTAAAATCCTGACTGGTTTAGACAAATTAGATGCGGGCAGAATGTTTCCAATGTTAGGGAAAACTAAAACCAGGGGTCACAGTCTAAAGATAAAGGGGAAGCCATTTAAGACTGAGATGAGGAGGAACTTCTTCACCCAGAGAGTGGTGAATCTGTGGAATTCTCTACCACAGAAGGTTGTTGAGGTCAGTTCGCTAAATATATTCAAAAGGGAGTTTGATATAATACTCACAACTAGGGAGATCAAGGGGTATGGCCAGAAAGCAGGAATGGGGTACTGAGGTAGCATGTTCCACCATGAACGCATTAAATGGCGGTGCAGGCTCGAAGGACCGAATGGTCTAATCCGGCACCTATTTTCTATGTTTCTATGTTTCTAAACACTCCCAGGGCAGGTACAGCACGGGTTAGATACAGAGTAAAGCTCCTTCTACACTGTCCTATCAAACAGTCCCAGGGCAGCTACAGCACGGGCAAGATAGAGATTAAAGCTCCCTCTACACTGTCCCATCAAACACTCCCAGGGCATGTACAGCACGGGTTAGATACAGAGTAAAGCTCCCTCTACCCTGTCCCATCACACACTCCCAGGGCAGGTACAGCACAGGTTAGATACAGAATAAAGCTCCCTCTACACTGTCCCATCAAACACTCCCAGGGCAGGTAGGGCACGGGTTAGATACAGAGTAAAGCTCCCTCTAAACTGTCCCATCCAATACTCCCAGGGCTGGTACAGCACGGGTTAGACACAGAGTAAAGCTCCCTCTACACTGTCCCATCAAACACTCCCAGGGCAGGTACAGCACGGGTTAGATACAGAGTAAATCTCCCTCTATACTGTCCCATCAAACACTCCCAGGGCAGGTACAGCACGGGTTAGATACAGTGTAAAGCTCCATCTACACTGTCCCATCAAACACTCCCAGGGCATGTACAGCACGGGTTAGATACAGAGTAAATCTCCCTCTATACTGTCCCATCACACACTCCCAGGGCAGGTACAGCACAGGTTAGATACAGAATAAAGCTCCCTCTACACTGTCCCATCAAACACTCCCAGGGCAGGTAGGGCACGGGTTAGATACAGAGTAAAGCTCCCTCTAAACTGTCCCATCCAATACTCCCAGGGCAGGTACAGCACGGGTTAGACACAGAGTAAAGCTCCCTCTACACTGTCCCATCAAACACTCCCAGGGCAGGTACAGCACGGGTTAGATACAGAGTAAATCTCCCTCTATACTGTCCCATCAAACACTCCCAGGGCAGGTACAGCACGGGTTAGATACAGTGTAAAGCTCCATCTACACTGTCCCATCAAACACTCCCAGGGCATGTACAGCACGGGTTAGATACAGAGTAAATCTCCCTCTATACTGTCCCATCAAACACTCACAGGGCAGGTACAGCACGGGTTAGATACAGTGTAAAGCTCCATCTACACTGTCCCATCAAACACTCCCAGGGCATGTACAGCACGGTTTAGATACAGAGTAACACACTCTCTACATGGTCTCATCAAACACTGCTAGCCCATAATGAGCAGGGCTCAGGGAGGTTGTTTGCTAGGCACTGCAGTGATGTAATAAAGCAGGGCCATTCAGCCCAGCTGGTCGTCTCCCTGTCCTTTTAAAGGTGGAGAGCGGAGACACCCTGTCTCAAAACACACCCCACCTGTTCATACTGAGAATCCCCGGGCAAGTCCCAATGCCCAGAGTGTGGACACACCCCGGGGAAAAGAGGAGGAGAGCGGGGACACCCTGTCTCAAAACAAACCCAACCTGTTCATACTGAGAATCCCCGGGCAAGGCCCAAGGCCCAGAGTGTGGACACACAACAGGGGAAAAGAGGAGGAGAGCGGGGACACCCTGTCTAAAAACAAATCCCACCTGTTCATACTGAGAATCCCCGGGCAAGGCCCAAGGCCCAGAGATTTGAACACACCCCGGGGAAAAGAGGAGGAGAGCGGGGACACCCTGTCTCAAAACACACCCCACCTGTTCATACTGAGAATCCTCGGGCAAGGCCCATGTCCCAGAGTGTGGACACACCCCGGGGAAAGAGGAGGAGAGCGGAGACACCCTGTCTCAAAACACACCCCACCTGTTCATACTGAGAATCCCCGGGCAAGGCCCAAGGCCCAGAGTGTGGACACACCCCGGGGAAAAGAGGAGGAGAGCGGGGACACCCTGTCTCAAAACACATCCCACCTGTTCATACTGAGAATCCCCGGGCAAGGCCCAAGGCCCAGAGTGTGGACACACCCCGGGGAAAAGAGGAGATCGAGGATACCCTGTCTCAGGCACATCCCACCTGTTCATACTGAGAATCCCCGGGCAAGGCCCAAGGCCCAGAGTGTGGAACACATCCCGGGGAAAAGAGGAGGAGAGCGGAGACACCCTGTCTCAAAACACACCCCACCTGTTGATACTGAGAATCCCCGGGCAAGGCCCAAGGCCCAGAGTGTGGACACACCCCGGGGAAAAGAGGAGGAGAGCGGGGACACCCTGTCTCAAAACACACCCCACCTGTTCATACTGAGAATCCCCGGGCAAGGCCCAAGGCCCAGAATGTGTACACACCCCGGGGGAAAAAGGATGAGATTGGGGACACCCTGTCTCAAAACACACCCCACCTGTTCATACTGAGAATCCCCGGGCAAGGCCCAAGGCCCAGAGTGTGGACACACCCCGGGGAAAAGAGGAGGAGAGCGGAGACACCCTGTCTCAAAACACACCCCACCTGTTCATACTGAGAATCCCCAGGCAAGGCCGAAGGCCCAGAGTGTGGACACACCCAGGGGAAAGAGGAGGAGAGCGGAGACACCCTGTCTCAAAACACACCCCACCTGTTCATACTGAGAATCCCCGGGCAAGGCCCAAGGCCCAGAGTGTGGACGCACCCCGGGGAAAAGAGGAGGAGAGCGGGGACACCCTGTCTCAAAACACACCCCACCTGTTCATACTGAGAATCCCCGGGCAAGGCCCAAGGCCCAGAGTGTGGACACACCCCAGGGAAAGAGGTTGAGAGCGGAGACACCCTGTCTCAAAACACACCCCACCTGTTCATACTGAGAATCCCCGGGCACGGCCCAAGGCCCAGAGTGTGGACACACCCCGGGGAAAAGAGGAGGAGAGCGGGGACACCCTGTCTCAAAACACACCCCACCTGTTCATACTGAGAATCCCCGGGCAAGGCCCAAGGCCCAGAATGTGTACACACCCCGGGGGAAAAAGGATGAGATTGGGGACACACTGTCTCAAAACACACCCCACCTGTTCATACTGAGAATCCTCGGGCAAGGCCCAATGCCCAGAGTGTGGACACACCCCGGGGAAAAGAGATGGAGAGCGGAGACACCCTGTCTCAAAACACACCCCACCTGTTCATACTAAGAATCCCCAGGCAAGGCCGAAGGCCCAGATTGTGGACACACCAAAGGGAAAGAGGTTGAGAGCGGAGACACCCTGTCTCAAAACACACCCCACCTGTTCATACTGAGAATCCACGGGCAAGGCCCAAGGCCCAGAGTGTGGACGCACCCCGGGGAAAAGAGGAGGAGAGTGGGGACACCCTGTCTCAAAACACACCCCACCTGTTCATACTGAGAATCCCCGGGCAAGACCCAAGGCCCAGAGTGTGGACACACCCCAGGGAAAGAGGTTGAGAGCGGAGACACCCAGTCTCAAAATACACCCCACCTGTTCATACTGAGAATCCCCGGGCAAGACCCAAGGCCCAGAGTGTGGAACACTCCCCGGGGAGAGATGGTACAGTGTGCAAGGTGAGGGAGGAGTCTGTTCATTCCTGGGGGTCGATCAGACAAAGTGCTTTGTGTGGTGGGTCCAGCAGTGAAACTGAAACCAGACCAAAGGGAACAAATGAAGATCCAATCCAAGGAACACGGATAGTGACAATGGGGTGAAACCACAACCAGCCCAAAGTTATTCAGTGAGCGAGCATTGCCTGCTTATTGTGAGAGAGCTCCACACTTCCACCATCCTTTGTGTGGAGAAGAGTTTCCAGCTTCTCTCCTGAAGGGCCAGGCTCGGATTTTAAGGTTTTGTCCCCTCGTCCCAGACTCCCCACCAGTGGAAAGAGTTTCTCTCCATCTACACTCGCAATTGTTCCAAAATCCTCAAAACCTCAATCAAATCAGCCTCAACTTTCTATAATCCATGGAATACAAGCTTAATTTCTTTAAACTCTCAACAGTTTAACCCTTGGAGCCCAGGTAACATGCTGGTGAATCTGCACTGCACTCCGTCCAAGGCCAATATATTCTTTCTAAGGTGCGGGGCCCAGAACTGTACACAGTGTTCCAGATGTGGTCTAACTAGGGCTTTGTACAGCTGCAGCAAAACTTCCTCCCCTCTATATTCTAGACCTCTAGTCATAAAGATAAACATTTCATTACTCTTTTTGTTTATATTTATTTTAAAGACTCCAAGGGCAGGTACAGCACGGGTTAGATACAGAGTAAAGCTCCCTCTACACTGCCCCATCAAACACTCCCAGGGCAGGTACTGCACGGGTTAGATACAGAGGAAAGCTTCCTCCACACTACCCCATCAAACACTCCCAGGGCAGGTGCAGCTCGGGTTAGATACAGAGTAAAGCTCCATCTACACTGTGCTATCAAACACTCCCAGTGCAGGAACAGCTCCCTCAACACTGTCCCATCAAACACAATTGAGAGGTCGCACAACACCAGGTTATAGTCCAACAGTTTTATTTGAAATCACAAGCTTTCGGAGCTATCGATTTGCTCCTTCCTCAGGTGAAGTAAATTAGATACAGAATCTCCAAAGCATATATAGATAGAAAACAAAGCATGTGTACTTTACAATTGCAGACCAATAAATTAAATCATCCTGACTATCTGCCGAGGTGTGATAAAGTTAATTAAGTCAGCCAGGAAGGTACCACATCTATATATGCTTTGGAGATTCTGTATCTAATTTACTTCACCTGAGGAAGGAGCAAATCGATAGCTCCGAAAGCTTGTGATTTCAAATAAAACTGTTGGACTATAACCTGGTGTTGTGTGACCTCTCAATTTTGTCCACCCCAGTCCAACACCGGCATCTCCGCATCATGACCATCAAACACACCCAGGGCAGGTACAGCACGGGTTGTAAACAGAGTAAAGCTCCTTTTACACTGTCCTATCAAGTACTCCCAGGGCAGGTACAGCATGATTTAGATCCAGAGTAAAGCTCCCTCTACACTGTCCCATCAAACACACCCAGGGCAGGTACAGCACAGGTTAGATACAGAGCAAAGCTCCCTCTGCACTGTCCCACCAAACACTCCCAGGGCAGTTACAGCACGGGTTAGATACATAGGAAAGCTCTCTCTGCACTTTCCCATCAAACACTGCAAGATCAGGTCCATCACGGGTTAGATACAGAGTAAAGCTCCCTCTGCGAAGTCCCATCAAACACTCCCCGGGCAGGTACAGCACGGGTTCGATACAGAGTACAGCTTCCTCTACGCTGTCCCATCAAACACTCGTAGGGCAGGTACAGCACGGGTTAGATAGAGAGTAAAGCTCCCTTTACACTGTCCTATCAAACACTCCCAAGGCAGGTCCAGCACGGGCTAAATAGAGAGTAAAGCTCCCCCTACACTGTCCCATCAAACACTCCCAGGGCAGCTACAGCACGGGTTAGATACAGAGTAAAGCTCCCTCTACACTGTCCCATCAAACACTCCCACGACAGGTAATGAATAGGTTAGATACAGAGTAAAGCTCCCTCCACTATGTCCCATCAAACACTCCCAGGGCAGGTGCAACACGGGTCAGATACATAGTAAACTGTCTCGACACTGTCCCATCAAACACTGCCAGATCAGGTACAGCACGGTTTAGATACAGAGTAAAGCTCCCTCTACACTGTCCGATCAACCACTCCAGGGCAGGTACAGTACGGGTTTGATACAGAGTAATCTCTCTCCACACTGTCCCATTAAACATTCCAGATCAGTTACAGCACGGGTTATAAACAGAGTAAAGCTCCCTCTACACTGTCCCGTCAAGTACTCACAGGGCAGGTACAGCAGGCGTTAAATACAGAGTAAATATCCCACTACACTGTCCAATCAAACACTCCCAGGTCAGGTACAGCAAGGGCTAGATTAAGAGTAAAGCTCCCTCTGCACTGTCCAAAAAACACTCCCAGGGCAGGTACAGCACGCGTAAAATAGAGTAATGCTCCCTCTACACTGTCCCATCAAACACTCCCAGGACAGGTACAGCCCGGGTAAGATACAGAGTAAAGCTCCCTCTACACTGTCTCATCAAACACTCCCAGGGCAGGTACAGCACGTGTTATAAAAAGAGTAAAGCTCACTCTACACTGTCCCATCAAGTACTCCCAGGGCAGGTACAGCATGAGTTAGATCCAGAGTAAAGCTCCCTCTACACTCTCCCATCAAACATTCCCAGTGCAGGTACAGCATGCGTTAAATACAGAGTAAAGCTCCCGCTACACTGTCCAATCAAACACTCCCAGGGCAGGTACAGCACGCGTAAGATACAGTAAAGCTCTCTCTACACTGTCCCATCAAACACTCCCAGGACAGGTACTGCCAGGGTTAGATACAGAGTAAAGCTCCCTCTACACTGTCTCATCAAACACTCCCAGGGCAGGTACACCACCAGTTAAATACAGAGTAAAGCTCCCTCTACACTGTCCCATCAAACACTCCCAGGGCATTTTCAGCACGGGTTAGATACAGGGCAGGTACAGCACGGGTTAGATACAGAGTAAAGCTCCCTACACATTGTCCCATCAAACATTCCAGATCAGTTACAGCACGGGTTATAAACAGAGTAAATCTCCCTCTACACTGTCCCATCAAGTACTCCCAGGGCAGGTACAGCATGAGTTAGATCCAGAGTAAAGCTCCCTCTACACTGTCCTTCACCTGAGGAAGGAGCAATCGATAGCTCCGAAAGCTTGTGATTTCAAATAAAACTGTTGGACTATAACCTGGTGTTGTGCGACCTCTCAATTTCATCAAACACTCCCAGGGCAGGTACAACATGCGTTAATTACAGAGTAAAGCTCCATCTACACTGTCCAATCAAACACTCCCAGGGCAAGTGCAGCAAGGGCTAGATACAGAGTAAAGCTCTCTCTGCACTGTTCCATCAAACACTCCCAGGGCAGGTACAGCACGCGTAAGATAGAGTAAAGCTATTCTACACTGTCCCATCAAACACTCCCAGGACAGGTACAGCCCGGGTTAGATACAGAGTAAAGCTCCCTCTACACTGTCTCATAAAACACTCCCAGGGCATGTACAGCACGTGTTAAATACAGAGTAAAGCTCCCTCTACACTGTCCCATCAAACACTCCCAGGGCAGCTACAGCACGGGTTCGATACAGAGTAAAGCTCCCTCTACACTGTCCCATCAAACACTCCCACGACAGGTAATGAATAGGTTAGATACAGAGTAAAGCTCGCTCCACCCTGTCCCATCAAACACTCCAGGGCAGCTACAGTACGCGTTGGATACAGAGTAATCTTTCTCTACACTGTCCCATCAAACATAGCCAGATCAGGTCCCGCACGGGTTAGATACAGAGTAAAGCTCCCTGCACACTGTCCCATCAAACATTCCAGTTCAGTTACAGCACGGGTTATTAACAGAGTAAAGCACCCTCTACACTGTCCCATCAAGTACTCCCAGGGCCGGTACAGCATGAGTTAGATCCAGAGTAAAGCTCCCTCTACACTGTCCCATCAAACACTCCCAGGGCAGGTACAGCACGCGTTAAATACAGAGTAAATCTCCTCTCTACACTGTCCAATCAAATACTCCCAGGTCAGGTACAGCAAGGGCTATATACAGAGTAAAGCTCCCTCTGCACTGTCCCATCAAACATTCCCAGGGCAGGTACAGCAGGCGTAAGATAGAGTAAAGCACCCTCTACACTGTCCCATCAAACAATCCCAGGACAGGTACAGCCCGGGTTAGATACAGAGTAAAGCTCCCTCTACACTGTCTCATCAAACATTCCCAGGGCAGGTACAGCAGGCGTTAAATACAGAGTAAAGCTCCCTCTACACTGTCCCATCAAACACTCCCAGGGCATTTTCAGCACGGGTTAGATACAGGGCTGGTAATGCACGGGTTAGATACAGAGTAAAGCTCCCTACACACTGTCCCATCAAACATTCCAGATCAGTTACAGCACAGCTCATAAACAGAGTAAAGCTCCCTCTACACTGTCCCGAAAAGTACTACCAGGGCAGGTGCAGCATGAGCTGGATCCAGAGTAAAGCTCCCTCTACACTGTCCCATCAAACACTCCCAGGGCAGGTACAGCATGCGTTAAATACAGAGTAAAGCTCCCTCTACACTGTCCAATCAAACACTCCCAGGGCAGGTACAGCACGCGTAAGATAGAGTAAAGCTCACTCTACACTGTCCCATCAAACACTCCCAGTACAGGTACAGCCCGGGTTAGATACAGAGTAAAGCTCCATCTACACTGTCTCATCAAACACTCCCAGGGCAGGTACAGCAAGTGTTAAAGACAGAGTAAAGCTCCCTCTACACTGTCCCATCAAACACTCCCAGGGCATTTTCAGCACGGGTTAGATACAGGGCAGGTACAGCACGGGTTAGATACAGAGTAAAGCTCCCGACACACTGTCCCATCTAACATTCCAGTTCAGTTACAGCACGGGTTATAAACAGAGTAAAGCTCCCTCTACACTGTCCCATCAAGTACTCCCAGGGCAGGTACAGCATGAGTTAGATCCAGAGTCATGCTCCCTCTACACTGTCCCATTAAACACTCCCAGGGCAGGTACAGCATGCGTTAAATACAGAGTAAAGCTCCCTCTACACTGTCCCATCAAACACTCCCACGACAGGTAATGAATAGGTTAGATACAGAGTAAAGCTCCCTCCACTCTGTCCCATCAAACACTCCCAGGGCAGGTGCAACACGGGTCAGATAAACAGTAAACTGTCTCGACACTGTCCCATCAAACAATGCCAGATCAGGTACAGCACGGGTTAGATAGAGAGTAAAGCTCCCTCTGCACTGTCCGATCAACCACTCCAGGGCAGGTACAGTACGGGTTAGATACAGAGTAATCTCTCTCTACACTGTCCCATCAAACACTGTCAGATCAGGTCCAGCACGGGTTAGATACAGAGTAAAGCTCCCGAAACACTGTACCATCAAACATTCCAGATCAGTTACAGCACGGGTTATAAACAGAGTAAAGCTCCCTCTAAACTGTCACATCAAGGATTCCCAGGGCAGGTACAGCATGAGTTAGATGCAGAGTAAAGCTCCCTCTACACTGTCCCATCAAACACTCCCAGGGCAGGTACAGCATGCGTTAAATACAGAGTAAAGCTCCCTCTACACTGTCCAATCAAACACTCCCAGGGCAGGTACAGCACGCGTAAGATAGAGTAAAATAACAACAGAAAACGCTGGAAAAACTCAGCAGGCCAGGCAGCATCCGTGGAGAGAGAAAGAGAGTTAACGTTTCGGGTCGATGACCTTTCGTCAGAACTTTGAAGAGCCGGAAATCAAATAGATTTAAGGCCAGAGTAAAGCTGGGAAAAGGGGGAGGGGATAAAAGAACAAAGGGGGAGATGAAGAGACATTAAGAGATATTAAGAGATATGCAAGGCTAGAGGTGGTGTTAATGTGACAGATTAAGGCTGAAAGAAGTGTGAAATCCACTGGCAGAATGAAGGACAGCTGCCAACTTAAAGGTGTTGCTATGGGTACCCGCATGGGTCCAAGCTATGACTGCCTTTTCGTGGGATATGTGGAACACTCTTTGTTCCAGTCCTACTCGGGTCCCCTCCCTCACCTCTTTTTCCGGGACATTGATGACTGTATCGGTGCCGTCTCCTGCTCTCGCCCTGAACTAGAACATTTCATTCACTATGCTTCCAATTTCCACCCTTCCCTCACCTTCACATGGTCCATCTCCGACTCTTCCCTTCCCTTCCTCGACTTCTCCATCTCCATCTCTGGGGATAGGTTATTGACTAACATTCACTACAAGCCCACTGACTCCCACAGCTACCTGGACTACACTTCCTCCCACCCCGCCTCCTGTAAGGACTCTATTCCATTCTCCCAGTTTCTCCGTCTCCGCCGCATCTGCTCTGATGATGCCACCTTCCATACCAGTGCTTCCGACATGTCTTCCTTTTTCCTCAACCGAGGATTCCCCTCTACCGTGGTCGACACGGCCCTCGACCGTGTCCGTTCTATCTCCCGCACTTCTGCCCTCACCCCTGCCCCTCCCTCCCGGAACCACGATAGGGTTCCCCTTGTCCTCAGCTTTCACCCCACCAGCCTCCACATTCAACGGATCATCCTCCGCCATTTCCGCCACCTCCAGCGTGATCCCACCACCAAACACATCTTCCCCTCACCTCCCCTTTCAGCATTCCGCAGGGACCGCTCCCTCCGCGACACCCTAGTCCACTCCTCTACCACCCACAGCACCCCTTCCCCTTCGCCCGGCACCTTCCCGTGCACGCGCAGGAGATGCAACACATGCCCTTACACCTCCCCTCTTCCCACTGTCCAGGGCCCCAAACACCCCTTCCAGGTGAAACAGCGATTTACTTGTACTTCCTGCAATTTAGTATACTGTATTCGCTGCTCACGATGTGGTCTCCTCTACATTGGGGAGACCAAACGCAGATTGGGTGACCGCTTTGCGGAACACCTCCGTTCAGTCCGTAAGGGGGACCCCGAGCTCCCGGTGGCCTGTCACTTTAATTCACCGCTTCACTCCCACTCTGACCTCACCGTCCTCGGCCTATTACACTGTTCCACGGAAGCGCAGCGTAAGCTCGAGGAACAGCACCTCATCTTTCGTTTAGGCACGCTACAGCCCTCTGGACTCAATATCGAGTTCAACAATTTTAGATCATAACCTCAGCTCCAATCACATTTATATTTTATTTTTTCCACCCTATTATTTGCCCCCCCCCCCCACCTTTTTTTTCCTCCTAGAAGCTGGCAGCTGTCCTTCATTCTGCCAGTGCATTTCACACTTCTTTCAGCCTTAATCTGTCACATTAACACCACCTCTAGCCTTGCATATCTCTTAATGTCTCTTAATGTCTCTTCATCTCCCCCTTTGTTCTTTTATCCCCTCCCCCTTTTACAAGCCCACTGACTCCCACAGCTGCCTGGACTACACTTCCTCCCACCCCGCCTCCTGTAAGGACTCTATTCCATTCTCCCAGTTTCTCCGTCTCCGCCGCATCTGCTCTGATGATGCCACCTTCCATACCAGTGCTTCCGACATGTCTTCCTTTTTCCTCAACCGAGGATTCCCCTCTACCGTGGTCGACACGGCCCTCGACCGTGTCCGTTCTATCTCCCGCACTTCTGCCCTCACCCCTGCCCCTCCCTCCCGGAACCACGATAGGTTTCCCCTTGTCCCAGCTTTACTCTGGCCTTAACTCTATTTGATTTCCGGCTCTTCACAATTCTGACGAAAGGTCATCGACCTGAAACGTTAACTCTCTTTCTCTCTCCACGGATGCTGCCTGGCCTGCTGAGTTTTTCCAGCGTTTTCTGTTGTTCTTTCAGATTTCCAGCATCTGCAGTATTTTGCTATCGTATTAGTGTTTTGTTCACTGCCACCTCTCTTCTAGGAATGCCTACCTTGAAGAAGTTCTGCTCTTGTCTTCGACGGGATTTCCGTTTGGCTCTTCAACCTTGTTCATCTTCATTGATTTCAGTTTCCCTTCTCGTGTTTGATCAGGTATCTTCCAAGACTCGGCTTCACAGCCACATTACTTTCCTCAGCAACTGTCTCCGGTTCCGACTTATCCCACGTGGATTCCAACTAAACTTCCACCCTTCGTGTTTCGGATCAACCCAGGATTACAAATATCTCCAAGATATTCATCGTTCCTCGAACTACTGCTCTCGCCGCATCTTGAGATCCACGCTCAACGCCATGCGGCGCCACATGAACACTCTCGATCACTCTCTTCAGCAGCACCGACGCACTCTATCTCAAAGCTGTCCGGGTCCACAGTTCCATTTCATCCTTAGACTCATCCGACGCTTCAACAAAAACCTTTTCTTCTTCCTTTCCGATGTCAAGGATCGCAAGCTTCATCAACTCTTGGACACTAACGCCCCTCCGGAACCTTCTTCCCCTTCACTTTCCTCTGACCCCCCTTCTCCCAATCTCACCCCCTGCCGCGTTTTCACTATCCCCTCTGACCTTCCCCTCTCTGACTCCGAACGATCAGTCCTCAGCAAAGGCCTGACCTTCAACCCCTTACGCCCCCATCTCAATGAATTTCGAGCTCGGCACGATGCTGAGCTCATTTTCCGCCGTCTCCGTCTCCGTGCCCACTTCTCTGGCCAGGAGTCTTGCCCCTGCACGGCTGACCCTTTCTTCCGCTTTCAGAATTCTCGTTCCACATGGACCCCTCCCTCTGGCCTCTTACCCTCTCTAGATCTTTTTATTGCTAACTGCCGCCGTGACATCGGCCAGCTCAATTTCTCTGCTCCCCTCACTCACTCCAACCTACCTCCCTCTGAACTTGCAGCACTCCATTCTCTCCGATCCAACCCTGACATTGTCATTAAACCTGCTGACAAGGGTGGCGTTGTTGGTGTTTGGCGAACCGACCTCTACCTAGCGGAAGTTGAACGCCAACTCTCTGACACCTCCTCCTACCTCCACCTGGACCATGACCCCACTACTGAACATCAAGCCACCGTGTCCAAGACCGTCACTGACCTCATCTCCTCTGGAGATCTTCCCCCCACGGCCGCCAACCTCATAGTTCCCCAACCGCGCACAGCCCGCTTCTACCTCCTTCCCAAGATCCACAAACAGGACTGCCCCGGTAGACCCATCGTTTCAGCCTGTTCTTGCCCCACGGAACTTATCTCTTCCTATCTCGACTGTATTTTTTCTCCCCTTGTCCAGTCTCTTCCCACCTACATCCGCGACTCTTCCGAAGCCATCTGCCATTTTAACAGTTTCCAGTTTCCCGGCCCCAACCGTCTCCTCTTCACTATGGACGTACAATCCCTCTACACCTCCATTCCCCACCAGGATGGCCTGAGGGCGCTCCGCTTCTTCCTTGAACAGAGGCCCAACCAGTCCCCATCCACCACCACCCTCCTCCGCCTGGCTGAACTTGTTCTCACATTGAACAACTTCTCCTTTGACTCTACCCATTTCCTCCAAATTAAAGGTGTTGCTATGGGTACCCGCATGGGTCCTAGCTATGCCTGCCTTTTCTTGGGATATGTGGAACAATCTTTGTTCCAGTCCTACTCGGGTCCCCTCCCTCACCTCTTTTTCCGGTACATTGATGACTGTATCGGTGCCGTCTCCTGCTCTCGCCCTGAACTAGAACATTTCATTCACTATGCTTCCAATTTCCACCCTTCCCTCACCTTCACATGGTCCATCTCCGACTCTTCCCTTCCCTTCCTCGACTTCTCCATCTCCATCTCTGGGGATAGGTTATTGACTAACATTCACTACAAGCCCACTGACTCCCACAGCTACCTGGACTACACTTCCTCCCACCCCGCCTCCTGTAAGGACTCTATTCCATTCTCCCAGTTTCTCCGTCTCCGCCGCATCTGCTCTGATGATGCCACCTTCCATACCAGTGCTTCCGACATGTCTTCCTTTTTCCTCAACCGAGGATTCCCCTCTACCGTGGTCGAAACGGCCCTCGACCGTGTCCGTTCTATCTCCCGCACTTCTGCCCTCACCCCTGCCCCTCCCTCCCGGAACCACGATAGGGTTCCCCTTGTCCTCAGCTTTCACCCCACCAGCCTCCACATTCAACGGATCATCCTCCGCCATTTCCGCCACCTCCAGCGTGATCCCACCACCAAACACATCTTCCCCTCACCTCCCCTTTCAGCATTCCGCAGGGACCGCTCCCTCCGCGACACCCTAGTCCACTCCTCTACCACCCCCAGCACCCCTTCCCCTTCGCCCGGCACCTGCCCGTGCACGCGCAGGAGATGCAACACATGCCCTTACACCTCCCCTCTTCCCACTGTCCAGGGCCCCAAACACCCCTTCCAGGTGAAACAGCGATTTACTTGTACTTCCTGCAATTTAGTATACTGTATTCGCTGCTCACGATGTGGTCTCCTCTACATTGGGGAGACCAAACGCAGATTGGGTGACCGCTTTGCGGAACACCTCCGTTCAGTCCGTAAGGGGGACCCCGAGCTCCCGGTGGCCTGTCACTTTAATTCACCGCTTCACTCCCACTCTGACCTCACCGTCCTCGGCCTATTACACTGTTCCACGGAAGCGCAGCGTAAGCTCGAGGAACAGCACCTCATATTTCGTTTAGGCACGCTGCAGCCCTCTGGACTCAATATCGAGTTCAACAATTTTAGATCATAACCTCAGCTCCAATCACATTTATATTTTATTTTTTCCACCCTTTTATTTGCCCCCCCCCACCTTTTTTTTCCTCCGAGAAGCTGGCAGCTGTCCTTCATTCTGCCAGTGGATTTCACACTTCTTTCAGCCTTAATCTGTCACATTAACACCACCTCTAGCCTTGCATATCTCTTAATGTCTCTTAATGTCTCTTCATCTCCCCCTTTGTTCTTTTATCCCCTCCCGCTTTTCCCAGCTTTACTCTGGCCTTAAATCTATTTGGTTTCCGGCTCTTCACAGTTCTGACGAAAGGTCATCGACCTGAAACGTTAACTCTCTTTCTCTCTCCACGGATGCTGCCTGGCCTGCTGAGTTTTTCCAGCGTTGTTATTTCAGATTTCCAGCATCCGCAGTATTTTGCTATCGTAAGATAGAGTAAAGCTCACTCTACACTGTCCCATCAAACACTCCCAGGACAGGTACAGCCCGGGTTAGATACAGAGTAAATCTCCCTCTACCCTGTCTCATCGAACACTTCTAGGGCAGTTACAGCACGTGTTAAATACAGAGTAAAGCTCCCTCTACACTGAACCATCAAACACTCCCAGGGGATTTTCAGCACGGGTTAGATACAGAGTAAAGCTCCCTACACACTGTCCCATCAAACATTCCAGGTCAGTTACAGCACGGGTTATAAACAGAGTAAAGCTCCCTCTACACTGTCACATCAAACACTCCCAGGGCAGGTACAGCATGCGTTAAATACAGAGTAAAGCTCCCTCTGCACTGCCCCATCAAACACTCCCAGGGCAGGTACAGCACGCGTAAGATAGAGTAAAGCTCCCTCTACACTGTCCCATCAAACACTCCCAGGACAGGTACAGCCCGGGTTAGATACAGAGTAAAGCTCCCTCTACACTGTCTCATCAAACACTCCCAGGGCAGGTACAGCACGCGTTAAATACAGAGTAAAGCTCCCTCTACACTGTCCCATCAAACACTCCCAGGGCAGGTTCAGCACGGGTTAGATAGAGGGCAGGTACAGCACGGGTTAGATACAAAGTAAAACTGCATCGACACTGTACCATCAAACACTCCCTTAGGGAGGTACAGCACGGCTTACATGCAGAGTAAAGCTCCCTCTACACAGTCCCATCAAATACCCCCAGGGTAGCTACAGAACGGGGTTAGATACAGAGTAAATCTCCCTCTACAGTGTCCCATCAAACACTCCCAGGGAAGATACAGCACGGCTTACATACAGAGTAAAGCTCCCTCTACACCGTCCCATCAAATACTCCCAGCGTAGCTACAGCACAGGGTTCGATACAGAGTAAAACTCCCTCTGCACTGTCCCATTAAGCACTCCCAGAGCAGGTACAGCACGGGTTAGATACAGAGTAAAGATCCCTCTACACTGTCCCATCAAACACTCGCAGGGCAGGCACAGCACGGGTTAGATACAGAGTAAAGATCCCTCTACACTGTCCCATCAAACACTCCCAGGGCAGGTTCAGCACGGGTTACATACAGAGTAAATCTCCCTCTACACTATCCCATCAAACACTTCAAGGGCAGGCACAGCACAAGTCACATACAGATAAATCTCCCTCTACATTATGCCATCAAACACTCCTAGGGCAGGTACAGCACGGGTTAGATACAGAGTAAAGCTCCCTCTACGTTGTCCCACCAAACAGTCCCAGGGAAGGTACAGCACGGGTTAGATACAGAGTAAAGCTCGCTCTACACTGTCCCATCAAACACTCCCAGGGCAGGTACAGCATGGGTTAGATGCAGAGTAAAGCTCACTCTACACTTTCCCGTCAAATACTCCCAGGGCAGGTACAGCAAGAGTTACTCAAAGTATGAGAACTGAAATAGTCTTGAGTTAGAAAAGAGAAAAGGTCCAAAAATGGAGCAGTCATTAACAGGACATCAATCAGTCTCCTCTTGTCTTGGATAAATCAAGCATTCGACCCACGGTGTGTTAGAAACAAAGTTAATCTATTTGACAGATATCAAAATATTAAACTCCAGCCCAGTTAGAGGGGTTACTATCATCAGCAGAAACAAACCCCAATTGTCAGAATGAACATGGTTCAGTCCTGGATGAGATTAACAGCAGAATGTAAGCACTGTAGTCACTTGTGAACTCGTTGGTGTCTCAGCAGGGTGGATGACTGAACGAATCCCTTCCCACATACATAAAATGATGAACGGCCTCTCCCCAGTGTGAACTCGCCGATGTGTCAGCAGGTGGGATGACTGAGAGAATCCCTTTCCACAGATGGTGCAGGTGAACGGCCACTCCTCAGTGTGAATTCGTTGGTGTGTCAGCAGGTGGGATGACTGAGAGAATCCCTTTCCACAGATGGAGCAGGTGAACGGCCACTCCCCAGTGTGAACTCGTTGGTGTGTCAGCAGGTGGGATGACTGAGAGAAACCCATCCCACAGATGGAGCAGGTGAACGGCCTCTCCTCAGTGTGAACTCGCTGGTGTGTCAGAAGATCCCTTGTGCTTTTAAAGCTCTTCTCACAGTCAGAACATTTAAAAGGTCTCTTGTCTGTGTGAACGCGTTGGTGTGAAGTGAGGCTGGAGGAGTTAGTGAATTCCTTCCCACACACAGAGCAGGTGAAGGGCCTCTCCCCAGTGTGAAGTCGCTCGTGTGTCAGCAGGTGGGATGACCGAGCGAATCTGTTCCCACACACAGAGCACGTGAACAGTCTCTCCCCAGTGTGACTGCGTTGTTGAGCTTCCAGCTGGGACGGGTAATTGAATCCCTGCCCACAGTTCCCATATTTCCCCGGTTTCTCCGTGGTGCAGGTGTCCTTGTGTCTCTTCGGGTTGGACGATCAGTTGAAGCCTCGTCCACACACAGAACACGTGTACGGTTTCTCCCCGCTGTGAACGGCGCGCTGTTTTTTCAAGCTGTGTAACTGGTTAAAGCTCTTTCCACAGTCAGTGCACTGGAACACTCTCACTCGGGTGTGTGTGTCTCGGTGCTGTTCCAGTCACACTGATGTTTGAAATCTTTTCACACAGACAAAACAGACAAACATTTCTCCTTCCACATTCAAAGGCCGATGATACTCAGGTCCTGATGAATGGAGTGACTCCGTCAGATCTTGAAATGATGTTTGGTTTGAGTTTCCTGTCTGTAAATCCTCCCCTTCTCACAGCCTGCAAAAGGAGTTTACAAAAGACAACACTAAGTAGAGGATAGAAATTCAAAACAGACAATTCTAGTTTCTATGGAACATTCTTTCCTCTCTTGTTCCCCCAAAGCTGTAAATCTCCGTTCCACACACTCTCCCTCCTCCCTGTGCTAAAATCCAAAACACATCGCACCATCTCCAACACACTGAAGGTGCTGACCCTGGCTGGGTTCAGTTCTACACTCTGTGAGGGGCTCAGTACCACACCGGGTTTGATCAGCTAATGCATCACAGGCCGGGGAATGCTCCTGGGACTATCTTGAACTGTGTGTGGTGCTCTGTACCACAGTCTGTGAGAGCAGCTCACTCAGCGCAAGCCAGGGATGGATACTGGGATCTTACTGCTCGGTGTGTGATTCGGTACCACAAGGGGGAGAACAGTTAACACAGAACAGGCCGAGATAGATCCTGCATCTTTCCTGGTCTGTGGCGTGGAGCATTACACCGGTTCAGATCTCTTAACAGAGCCTGGGCCATTCCTGCTCTGTGTTTGGGACTCAGTGCCTCACCGAATGAGAACAACTGATATCCCACAGGCCGGGTATGGAGCCTGAGTACTTCCTGCTCAGTGGGTGGGGCTCAGTACCTCACGGGTTGTGAACAACTAAAAGAGTACAGTCCGGGAATGGAGCCTGGGCCCTTCCTGTTCTGCCTGTGGGACTCAGTACTCAACGAATGTGAACAACTAACATACTACAGGCCGAGAATGGAGCCTGGGCCCATCCTGTACTGTGTATGGGGCTCATAACTCATAGAATGAGAATAACTGACACACCACAGTTCGGGAATGAGCCTGGGCCCATCCTGCTCTATTCGTGCTGCTCATATCACACCGGGTGAGATCAGGCAAAACACCACAGAACAGGGAATGATCCTGGGCTCTTCCTGCAGTATGTGGGGCTCAGTACCTCACCGAATGTGAACAACTCATACACCACGGGCCGGAAATGGATCCTGGTCCCATGCTGCTCTGTGTGTGGTTGAGTACCAGACTGGGTGATATCAGCTAACACACTAAAAGCACTGCAATGATCTTGGGTCCATCCTGCTCTGTGTGCTGCTCAGTATCACACCGGGTGAGTTCAGTTAACACACCACAAGCTTGGGATGCTCCTCGGCCCATCCTGCTCTGTGTGGGACTCAGTACCACACTGCACAAGATCAGCTAACACGCCACAGGCCGTGAAATGATCTTGGGCCCATGCTGCTCAGTGTGGGGCTCAGTGCCACGCCGGGTGAGATCAGCCAGCGCACCACATGCCGTGAAATGATCCTGGGCCTATCCTGCACTGTGTGTGGTGCTCAGTACCACACTGAATGATGACAACAGAAATACCATAGGCCGGGAATGGAGACTGGATCCTTCCATCTTTGTGAGGGGCACAGTTCCTTACCACATGAGAACAACTAAGATACCACAGGAGAGGGCTAGATGCTGAACACTTGTTCACCTGACTGGCACTAATATGATCATGTAATTTGAGCTTCTCAGTGCAGGTTTCTTTTGTGTGCAAATCAGGCATCCAGTCAAGCGAACAGCAGCTACTCCAAGAAGAACAGAAATCACCACTTCTCACAGAAAGTGCGGACATATTTAATCGTATTTAGGACCGAAGATGATTTCTACCTTACACCGTCAACCTTTGTGGTCAGTGAGTGTTTCTCGACAGTCCCTAACTGTGTAAATATGTATTCCACGGCATGACTGCTTTTCTCCCGTCTGTTTGAAGATTCAGCCGCATTGTTCTGAGCTGCTTCTGACACAGGTGGCTGTTCAGTGATGTCAGTGCCGAAAATCCCGTGCTTTTACCTTTTATTATTTATTCCATGTGATTGCTTTATTCAGACTGGAATATTCTTTGAATCTCTGGCATCAGTAAGGCAACCAGGTTCATGTTTTCATCCAACAATTAATGATACCTGAATCAGGCTGGCACTGCCATCATTTTCGGGCAATGGCTAACTTCAAGGCTTCTCGTTGAGTTAATTGATACTGGAGCAGTTTCCGGGTGTTGGGACAGTTTACAGGTATTGTGTTAAATCCAGACATCAGGTGAGATGCGATAGTTCAGCATAGACCCGAGAGGATGCCTGGAACTGCTCTGATCTTTGTGGCCCAGTAACTCACCAGATCACGGAAAGATCCTGGGCCCATCCTGCTCTGTGTGGGGCTCAGCAACACATCAGGTGAGATCAGCTAACAGACCACAGGCCGTGGGATGATCATGGGCCCATCCTGCTCTGTGTGGGGCTCAGCAACACATCAGGTGAGATCAGCTAACATACCACAGGCCGTGGGATGATCCTGGGCACATCCTGCAGGGTGTGTGTGGTGCTCAGTACCACACTGGTTGATACCTGCTAACACACCACAGGCCTGGGAATGATCCTGGGCCCATCCAGCTCTGTGTGGGGCTGAGTTACACACCAGGTGAGATCTGCTGACACACCACAGGCCTGGGATTTATACTGGGCCTATCCTGCACTGTGTGTGGTGCTCAGTACCACACTGATTGAGAACAACAGAAATACCACAGTCCGGGAATGGAGACTGGGTCCTTCCTGCTCTGTGTGGCTCAGTTCCTCACCAAATTAGAACTAAGATACCACAGGAGATCTTATGATGTTGGACACTTGCAGCTCTGCGTGCGGGGCACAGTCCATCTCCATATGAGAATAACAGATGTACCACAGGACATGGAATGATCCTGGGCACTTCCTTCTCACTGGGTGGGGCTCAGTATCTCATCGAATGAGAACAACTGACATACCACAGGCCGGGAATGGAGCCATAACTACAGAGAATCGAATCTTCATTACTGTGCCTGCCTCCTGCAGTTAAACAGATCATTTTACCTGTCATAGTCTGATCTACATTTCTTAGGTAGTCCAGTCAGGGAGTTTAATGATTGAATTGCCCTTGATTGAATTTATGGATTGCTTTGCGTGTTCATCCTCAATATCTCAATTTAAATATATTAACCATGAGTGGGAATAGTGTCTCACGCTGCTGTGCCCACCTGACTTGCACTAAAAGGAACATGTAATTTGAGCATCTCAGTGTAGGTTTCCTTTGTTTGCAAATCAGGCATCCAGTCAAGCGAAGAGCAGCTACTCCAAGAACAGCAGAAATCACCACTTCTCACAGAAAGTGCGGGCACATTTAATCGCTATTGGGACCGTGGATGATTTCTACCTTACGCCGTCAACCTGTGTGGTCAGTCAGTGTTTCTGGCCAGTCCCTAACAATGTAAAAATATATTTCACGGTATGAATGCTTTTCTCCCGTATGTTTGAGGAATCAGCCCCATTGTTCTGCGCTGTTTCTTACACAGGTGGCTGTTTAGTGATGTCATTGCCGGGAATGCCGGGTTTTTACCTTTTATTATTTATTCAATGTGATTGGGATTACATACACACCACAGGCTGTGGAATGAACACAGGCCCATACAGTTCCGTGTGGGGCTCAGTACCACATTCGGTGGCATCAGCTTTCCCACCACAAGCCGCGGAATTTTTCTGGAACCCTCCTGCACTGTTTGGGGCTCAGTACCACACTGGGTGAAATCTGCTAACACACCAATCCCGTGGATTGATCCTACTCCCGTCCTGCTCTCTGTGGGGCTCAGTCCCACACTGAGTGTGATCAGCTAAAACGGTGAATGCTCCTCGGCCTATCCTGCACTGTGTGTGTGGTTCACTGGGTGAGAACAGCTCATCAGCACTGTCCAGGATGGATCCTGCCACTTTCCTGTTGTGTGGGGCTGAGCCCTGCACCTGATTAGATCTGTTAACAGAGCCTGGGCCATTCCTGCTCTGTGTGTGTGGCTCAGTTGCTCACCAAATGAGAACAACTGATATACCACAGGCCGGAATTGGAGCCAGGCCCATTCCAGCTCTGTGAGCGGTGCTCAGTATCACAACTGGTGAGATAGAGGAAAACACGATAGGACAGTGAATGATCCTGGGCCCCCGTGCTCTGTGTGTGAGGCTCATTTCTTCACCAAATTAGAATAACTGACCCACCACAGGCCGGGAATGGAGCCTGGGCGCATCCTGATCTAGTGTGGGGCTCAGTAGCTCTCCGAATGAGAACAACCGACAGACCACAGGGCGGGAGTGGAGCCTCGGCACATCCTGCTCTGTGTGTGGTGCTCAGTATCTCACCGGTTGAGATCAGGGAAAACACCACAGGACAGGGAATGATCCTGAGCACTTCCTTCTCACTGGTTGTTGCTCAGTATCTCACCGAATGAGAACAACTGACATACCACAGGCCGGGAATGGAGCCATTAATGCAGAGAATCGTATCTTCATTACTGAGCCTGCCTCCCGCAGTTAAACAGATCAGTTTACCTGTCATAGTCTGATCTACATTTCTTAGGGTTGTCCAGTCAGGGAGTTTAATGATTGAATTGCCATTGATTGAATTGATGGATTGCTTTGTGTGTTCATCCTCAATATCTTAATTTAAATATATTAACCATGAGTGGGAATAGTGTCTCACGCTGCTGTGCCCACCTGACTTGCGCTAAAAGGATCATGTAACTTGAGCATCTCAGTGTAGGTTTCCTTTGTTTGCAAATCAGGCATCCAGTCAAGCGAAGTGCAGCTAATCCAAGAACAACAGAAATCACCACTTCTCACAGAAAGTGCGGGCACATTTAATCGCTATTGGGACCCAGGATGTTTTCTACCTTACGCCGTCAACCTGTGTGGTCAGTGAATGTTTCTGGCCAGTCCCTAACAATGTAAAAATATATTTCACGGTATGAATGCTTTTCTCCCGTCTGTTTGAGGAATCAGCCCCATTGTTCTGCGCTGTTTCTTACACAGCTGGCTGTTTAGTGATGTCATTGCCGAAATGCCGGTTTTTTACCTTTTATTATTTATTCAATGTGATTGGGATTACATACACACCACAGGCTGTGGAATGAACACAGGCCCATACAGTTCGGTGTGGGGTTCAGTACCACATTCGGTAGCATCAGCTTTCCCACCACAAGCCGCGGAATTTTTCTGGAAACCTCCTGCACTGTTTCGGGCTCAGTACCACACTGGGTGAAATCTGCTAACACACCAATCCGGTGGATTGATCCTGCTCCCGTCCTGCTCTCTTTGGAGCTCAGTCCCACACTGAGTGTGATCAGCTAAAACGGTGAATGCTCCTCGGCCTATCCTGCACTGTCTGTGTGGTTCACTGGGTGAGAACAGCTCATCAGCACTGTCCAGGATGGATCCTGCCTCTTTCCTGTTGTGTGGGGCTGAGCACTACACCTGATTAGATCTGTTAACAGAGCCTGGGCCATTCCTGCTCTCTGTGTGTGGCTCAGTTCCTCACCAAATGAGAACAACTGATATACCACAGGCCGGAATTGGAGCCAGACCCATTCCAGCTCTGTGAGCGGTGCTCAGTATCACAACTGGTGAGATAGAGGAAAACACGATAGGACAGGGAATGATCCTGGGCCCCCGTGCTCTGTGTGTGAGGCTCATTTCTTCACCAAATTAGAATAACTGACCCACCACAGGCCGGGAATGGAGCCTGGGCGCATCCTGATCTAGTGTGGGGCTCAGTAGCTCTCCGAATGAGAACAACCGACAGACCACAGGGCGGGAGTGGAGCCTCGGCACATCCTGCTCTGTGTGTGGTGCTCAGTATCTCACCGGTTGAGATCAGGGAAAACACCACAGGACAGGGAATGATCCTGGGCACTTCCTTCTCACTGGGTGGGGCTCAGTATCTCACCGAATGAGAACAACTGACATACCACAGGCCGGGAATGGAGCCATTACTGCAGAGAATCGAATCTTCATTACTGAGCCTGCCTCCCGCAGTTAAACAGATCAGTTTACCTGTCATAGTCTGATCTACATTTCTTAGGGTTGTCCAGTCAGGGAGTTTAATGATTGAATTGCCATTGATTGAATTGATGTATTGCTTTGTGTTTTCATCCTCAATATCTTAATTTAAATATATTAACCATGAGTGGGAATAGTGTCTCATGCTGCTGTGCCCACCTGACTTGCACTAAAAGGATCATGTAATTTGAGCATCTCAGTTTAGGTTTCCTTTGTTTGCAAATCAGGCATCCAGTTAAGCGAAGAGCAGCTACTCCAAGAACAACAGAAATCACCACTTATCACAGAAAGTGCGGGCACATTTAATCGCTATTGGGACCGAGGATGTGTTCTACCTTACGCCGTCAACCTGTGTGGTCAGTGAATGTTTCTGGCCAGTCCCTAACAATGTAAAAATATATTTCACGGTATGAATGCTTTTCTCCCGTCTGTTTGAGGATTCAGCCCCATTGTTCTGCGCTGTTTCTTACACAGGTCGCTGTTTAGTGATGCAAGCGCCGAAAATGCCGGGTTTTTACCTTTTATTATTTATTCAATGTGATTGGGATTGCATACACACCACAGTCTGTGGAATGAACACAGGCCCATACAGTTCCTTGTGGGGCTCAGTACCACATTCGGTGGCATCAGCTTTCGCACCACAAGCCGCGGAATTTTTCTGGAACCCTCCTGCACTGTTTGGGGCTCAGTACCACACTGGGTGAAATCTGCTAAAACACCAATCCGGTGGATTGATCCTGCTCCCGTCCTGCTCTCTGTGGGGCTCAGTCCCACACTGAGTGTGATCAGCTAAAACGGTGAATGCTCCTCGGCCTATCCTGCACTGTGTGTGTGGTTCACTGGGTGTGAACAGCTCATCAGCACTGTCCAGGATGGATCCTGCCTCTTTCCTGTTGTGTGGGGCTGAGCACTGCACCTGATTAGATCTGTTAACAGAGCCTGGGCCATTCCTGCTCTCTGTGTGTGGCTCAGTTCCTCACCAAATGAGAACAACTGATATACCACAGGCCGGGATTGGAGCCAGGCCCATTCCAGCTCTGTGAGCGGTGCTGAGTATCACAACTGGTGAGATAGGGGAAAACACGATAGGACAGGGAATGATCCTGGGCCCCCGTGCTCTGTGTGTGAGGCTCATTTCTTCACCAAATTAGAATTACTGACCCACCACTGGCCGGGAATGGAGCCTGGGCGCATCCTGATCTAGTGTGGGTCTCAGTACCTCTCCGAATGAGAACAACCGACAGACCACAGTGCGGGAATGGAGCCTGGGCCCTTCCTACTCTGTGTGTGGGACTCATTACGTCAGCAAATGTGAATTACTGACATACCACAGACGGGAATGTAGATTTGGCCCTTCCTGCTCTGTATGAGGGCCTCTGTTCCTCACCAAATTAGATTAACTGATACACCACAGGCCGGCATTGGAGATCGTCCCATCCTGCTCGATGTGTTTTGCTTGGTATCACACGTGTTGAGATGAGGAAACACTCCACAGGACAGGGAATGATCCTGGATACTTGCTGCTCCTTGTGCGGGGACAGTCCATCTCCACATGAGAATAACTGACACCCCACAGGACAGGGAATGATCCTGGGTCTTTCCTGCACTGTTGGAGCTCAGTACCTCACCAAATGAGAATACATGACACCCCACAGGACACGGAATGATCCTGGGTCTTTCCTGCACTGTTGGAGCTCAGTCCCTCACCAAATGAGAATAACTGACACCCCACAGGACAAGGAATGATCCTGGGTCTTTCCTGCACTGTTGGAGCTCAGTACCTCACCAAATGAGAATAGCTGACACACCGGAGGCTGCAAATGAAGCCTGGGCCCATCCTGCTCTCTGTGTGCAGTTCAGTACCTCGCCGAATGATAACAACTGACATACTGCCGGCCGGGAATGCTGCCTGGGCCGTTGCTTCTCTCTTTGCGGTCATCAGTACCTCACCGATTGAGAACAACTGACAAACCACAGTCCGGGAATAGATCCTGGGCCCTACCTGGTCTGTGTGGGGCTCAGTCCCTCACTGAATGAGAATAACTAACATTCCACAGACCGGTATGAAGGCTGGGCCCATCCTGCACTCTGTTGGGCTCCGTACCAACCTGGGTAAGATCAGCTAACACACCACTGGATGCGGAATGATCCTAGACCCATCCTGGTCTTTGTGGGGCTCAGTACCTAACCGGTTGATATCAGCTAACACACGAAAGGCCGTGGCATAATCCTGGGCCCAACGTGCACAGTGTGGGGCACAGTACCTCACCGAATTAGAATAACAGACACACCACAGTGCGGGAATGGAACCTGGGCTCATCCTGCTCTGAGTGCGTTGCTCAGTTTCACACCGGGTGAGATCAGGGAAAACTTTACGGAACAGGGAATGCTCCTGGGCCCTTCCTTCACTTTGTGGAGCTCAGTACCTCACCGAATGAGAATAATAGAATTACCACAGGTCGGGAATGGAGCCTGGGCCCATCCTACTCTGTGTGTGGGGTTCAGTACCACGCCAATTGAGAAGAACATACATACCACAGGTTGGTACTGGAGCCTGGGGTCTTCCGTCCCTCTCTGTGGGTCTCATTACGTCAGAAAATGAGAATTACTGACCTACCACTGTCGCGGAATGAAGACTTCGCCCTTCCTGCTCTGTTTGAGGGGGTCTGTTCCTCACCAAATGAGATGAACTGACACACCACAGGTCGGCTTTGGAGACCGGGCCCATTCTGCTCGTTCTGTGGTGCTTGGTAGCACACCGGTTCAGATGAGGAAACACTCCACAGGACAGGGAATGATCTTGGGCCCTTGCTGCTTCCTGTGCGGGAACAGTCCATCTCCACATGAGAATAACTGACACACCACATAACAGGGAATGATCCTGGGCCTTTCCTGCACTGTTGGAGCTAAGTATCTCACCGAATGAGAATAACTGACACACCGCAGGCTGGAAATGGTGCCTGGGCCCATCCTGCTCTCTGTGTGCTTTTCACTACCTCACGGATAATAACAACTGACATACTGCCGGCCGGGAATAGTTCCTGGGCCCTTCCTGCTCTGTGTAGATCTCTGTACCTCACCGATTGAGAGCAACTGACATACCACAGGCTGGGAATCGTGCTTGGGCCCTTCCATCTTGTTTGGTCATCAGTACCCCTTCGACTGTGAACAACTGACACACCACTGGCCGCGATGGAAGCCAGCCCACTTCCTTCACTGAGTGTGGGGCTCAGTACATCATCAAATGAGAATAACTGACATACCACAGGCCAGGCACGGAGCCTGGGTTCATCCTGCTCTTTGTGGGGCTCAGAAACTCACTGAGTGATATCAGCTAACACACCTCAGGCTGTGGAATGATCCTGGGCTCATCCTCCTCTGTGTGGGATTCAGTGCCACATCGGGTGAGATCAGCCAACACAATACAAGCCTGTGATGATCCTGAACCCATCCTGGTCTGTGTGTGGTGCTCAGTACAACACCAGGTGATATCAGCTAATACACCACAGGCCGGGGAATAATCCTGGGCCCATCCTGCACTGTGTGGGGCTCAGTACCACACTCGGTGAGAGCAGATCACTCAGCACTGGCCGGGGATGGAGCCTGGGATCTTCCTGCTCGGTGTGTGACTCAGTACCACACGGGGGAGATCAGCAAACAAAGAACAGGCCGGGATAGATCCTGCATCTTTTCTGTTCTGTGGGGTTGAGCACTACACCGGTTCAGATCTGTTAACAGAGACTGGGCCCTTACTGCTCTGGGTGTGGGGCTCAGCACCTCACCGAATGAAAACAACTAATATACCACAGGCCGAGAATGTAGTCTGCGTCCATCCTGCTCTGTTTAAGGTGCAGCGTACCTCAGCGAATGAGAGCAACTAACATACCACAGGCTGGGACTGGAGTCTGGGCCCTTTCTGCTCTGTGTGTGGGGCTTTTTATCCTCACGGAATGTGAACAACTAACATATCACAGGCCTGGAATGGTACCTTAGGCCTTTCTTCTCGTTGAGTGGGGCTCAGTACTTCACCAAATGAGAAAAACTGAAGTACAACAGGCCGGAGATGGAGCCAGTACTGCAGGGAATCGAAATTTCATCACTGAGCCTGCCTCCCGCAGTTAAACAGGTCAGTTTACCTGTCATATTCTGATCTACATTTCTTAGGGTTGTCCAGTTCGGGAGTTTTATGATTGAAGTGACATTGATTGAATTGATGGATTGCTTTATGTGTTCATCCTCAATATCTCTATTTAAATATATTAACCATGAGTGGGAATAGTGTCTCACGCTGCAGTGCCCACCTGACTGGCACTAATAGGATCATGTAATTTGAGCATTTCAGAGCAGGTTTCCTTTGTTCGCAAATCAGGCACTAGTCAAGCGAACAGCAGCTACTCCAAGAACATAAATCACCACTTCTCACAGAAAGTGCAGCCATATTTAATCGTTATTAGGACAGAAGTTGATTTCTACCTTATGCCGTCAAACTTTGTGTCCAGTGAGTGATTCCGAACAGTCCGTAACAGTGTAAATATGTATTCCACGGTATGACTGCTTTTCTGCCGTCTGTTTGAGGAATCAGCCCCATTGTTCTGAGCTGTTTCTTACACAGGTGGCTGGTTAATGATGTCAGTGCCGAGAATGCCGTGCTTTTACCTTTTACTATTTATTCCATGTGATTGCTTTATTCAGACTGGAATATTCTTTGAATCTCTGGCATCAGTAATGTAATCGGTTTAATGTTTTAATCCAACAATTAATGATCATTGAATCAGGCTAAGCACTGTCATCATTTTCCGGCAATACTACCTTTAAGGTTTCTGGTTGAGTTAATTGATACTGGCGCAGTTTATGTGTGTTGGGTCATTTTACATGTGTTGTGTTAGGTCCAGACAGCAGGTGAGATGCGATAGTTCAGCATAGACCAGAGAGGATGCCTGGAACTGTATTGTTCCTTGTGGCTCAGTAAATCACCAGGCCATGGAATGATACTGAGCCCATCCATGCTCTGTGTGGGACTCTGTAACACAATGGCTGAGATCAGCGGAACCACCACAGGCCGGGAATGATCCTAGGTCCAGGGCGTCGCTGGCAAATCCAGCATCATTGTCCATTCCTAATTTCCATTTCAGAGGGCAGTTAAGAGTCAACCACATTGCTGTGGGCCTGTAGTCAAATATAGGCCAGACCAGGTAAGGATGGCAGATTTATTTCCCTGAAGTACATGAGTGAACCAGATGTTTTTTAATGAAAATGTGGTAGTTTTGTGGTCACCATTATTGACTTTAAATTTTTATTCCAGATTTACTTAATTTACTGAATTTAAATTCCACAGCTGCCATGGTGGAATTTGAACTCACATTTCTGGATTATTAATCTCGGTCTTTGAATTACTAGTCCAGTAACATAGCCACTATGCCACCGTTCCCGAATTCTACGAACACATCACAGGTCTGGGAATGATCCTGGGCTCATCCTGCTCTGTGTGGGGCTATGTAACACACCAGGTGAGATCAGCTACCACACCACAGGCCGAGGAATATATCTGGGCCCATCCTGCTCTGATTTGGGCTCAGTAGCACACCGGGTGAAATCTGCTTTCACAACAATTCGGTGGATTGATCCTGAGCACATCCTGCACTGTCTGTGCGGCACATTGTGTGAGATCAGCTCACTCAGCACAGGCCGGGATGGATCCAGCCTCTTTCCTGTTCTGTGTGGCTGAGCACTTCACCCGTTCTGATCTGATAAAAGAACCCGGACCATTTCTGTTCTGTGTGTGGAGACCAGTACCTCACCGAATGAGATTAACAGACATACCACAGGTTAGGAATGGAGCCTGGGCCCTTCCTAATCTGTGTGTGGGGATCATTAACTTACCGAATGAGAACAACTGACACACCACAGGTTGGGAATGGACCCTGGGCCCATCCTGCTCTCTGCGGGGTTGAGTACCACACCGGGTGCGATCGGCTAACAAAGCACAGGCTGTGGCATTATCCAGGGCCCATCCTGCTCTCTGTGGGGCACAGTACCATGCCGGGTGAGATTAGCTAACACAGGACTGGCCCAGATGGATCCTGCTTCATTCCTGTTCTATGGGGCTGAGCACTGCACCAGTTCAGATCTGTTAACAGAGCCTAGGCCATTCCTGCACTGTGTGGAGCTCATTACCTCACCGAATGAGAATAATTGACATACCACGGACCGGGATTGGTGACTAGCCCCTTCCTGCTCTGTGTGGGGCTCAGTATCTCACCGAATGAGAATAATTGACATACCACGGACCGGGATTGGAGACTAGCCCCTTCCTGCTCTGTGTGGGGCTCAGTATCTCACCGAATGAGAATAATTGACATCCCACAGGCTGGGACGAGAACCTTGGTCCTTCCTGCTCTGTGTGAGGCTCAGTACCTCACCGAGTGAGAATAAATGACATGCCACATGCCGGAATTGAAGCATGGCCCCTTCCTGCTCTGTGTGCAGGGCTCAGTACCTCACCGAGTGAGAATAAATGACATACCACGGACCGGGATTGGTGACTAGCCCCTTCCTGCTCTGTGTGGGGCTCAGTATCTCACCGAGTGAGAATAAATGATATACCACATGCCAGAAATGGAACCTGGGCAATTCCTGGTCTGTGTGGAGCTCAGTCCCTCACCGAATGAGAATAACAGACATACCACAGGCGGGGAATGGAGCCTAGGCCCTTCCTGCTCTGTGTGTAGGAGTCAGTCCCTTACCGAATGACAATGACAGGCATACCACATGATCCTGGGCCCATCCTGCACTGTGTGTTGGACTCAGTACCACACCGGGTGTGATCTATAAACACACCACATACCGGGGAATGATCCAGGGCCAAGCCTGCACTGTGTGTGCGGCTCCATACCACACTGGGAGGGAGCAGCTCACTCAGCACAGGCCGGGGATGAGGCCTGCGATCTTCCTTCTCTGTGTGTGACTCCGTACCACATTGTGGAGATCAGCTAACACAGGACAGGCAGTGTTAGATCCTGTGTCTTCCTTGCTCTGTGGGGTTGATCACTGCACCGGTTCAGATCTGTTAACAGAAACTGGGCCATTCCCCATCTGTGTGTGGAGCTCATTACCTCACCAAATGAAAACAACAGAATTACCAAAGGCCGGGAATGGAGCCTGGGCACTTCGTCCTCTGTGTGTCGGGCTCAGTTCCTCAGCCAATGAGAGTAACTGACACAGCACAGGCCGGGAATGGAGCCTGAGCCATTCCTGCTCTGTGTGCGGCTCAGTACAACACCGGGTGAGTTCAGGAAACACACCACAAGCCGGGGAATGATTCTGGGCCTAAGCTGCTCAGTGTGGTGCTCATTAGCACACTGGGTGTGATCAGCTAACCCACCACAGACATGGGGATAATCCTGGGCACATCCTGCTCAATGTGTGGCTCAGTACCACAATGGGGGGTATTAGCTAACACGCATCAGTCTGCGGAATGATCCTGGGCCCATCCTGTTCATTCCCACACCGGGTGAGATCAGCTATCACACCACTGGTCTGGATTTGTTTCGGGGCTCATCCTGCCATGTGTGGTGCTCAGTAACACACTGGGTTAGTTGTTGATTTCTTAATCAGTTTACGGTTACTGGGCCATTTTGCACCTGCTGGGTTGGATGATTCTCACTTGGTCAATTTATGGGTGAATGATCAGTTTACACGTGATCGGTTAGGAGATGGTCAATTGGTCAGTTTCTTGGTGCGAGGTCAGTTTGCCTGTGCCCGGTTAGGTGATAGTGAATTGTTCAGTTTCTGGGAATTGTGTCAATTTACATGTGCTGGGGTAGGTGTTGCTGATCGGTCAGTTTCTGTGTGCTGCGTCAGTTTATGTGTATTAGAGTTGATGATTGCTACCTGGTCAGTTTTTGGGAACTGTGCCATTTACATGGGCAGGATTAAGTGACAGAGACTTGGTCAGCTTCTGGGAACTGGGACAATTTACATGTGCCGTGTTACTTGTTGTTCATTGGTCAATGTATCGGTGCGGGTTCAGTTTACACATGTTCGGTTATGACATGGTCAATTGGTCAGTTTCTGGGTGAAGGGTCAGTTTACCTGTATTTGTTAAGGTCATGGTCAATTGGTCATATTCTGGGTGGTGGCACAGTTTGCATCTTTTCAGAATAGTAATGGCCAACTGCTCTGTATCCGGAATGGGTTATTTGCATAGGCTGACTTAAGTGATGGAGAGTTGGTCAGTTTTTGGATGATGGTTCATTTCCCCGTTACCAGTCGTTCTTCCTGTTTCCTTGGTCTGTCTCTTATCCGTTTGTCTCCTCCGTCTGTCTCTCTCTGTCACCCACCGCCTGTCTCGCGTACCCGCCTGCCTCCATCCATCTCTTGTGCCCCCAGTCTGTCTCTCCCCTCCCCCCGGTCTGTATCTGTCTCTCTCTGTCTCTCTCTGTCTCCCCAGTCTCTCTCCTCCCCGTTTAATTTCTCCATCACTCACTCAGTTACCAACCCACTTTTCACCACCTTCCCATCCCCGTCTGTCTCAACTCGTTTCTGTTCTCCGATCTTTGTCTCTCTCTATCTTCCTCTGTTTCACTACCATCTATATCGCTGTCGTTCTCCACGGGCTGGCTGTCTCTGTGTCGTCCCTGCCTGCTCTTCGTGTCCGTCTCCCTCTCTCAATCGCCCGCAGTTGTCTCTCTTTCTCTGTCTACTACCGCGTCTCTCTCTCTCTTTGCCTTCCCCTTCTCTCTCGCCCCGTTTCTCTCATTCTATCTTTCCCCTCTGTCAATCATTACCCTCATCTGATTCCCTGTTCCGTTGCACTCCGTCTGTCTCTCTCTGTCTCATCCCATCTATCTCTCTCTGTCTGTCTCTCTGTCTCACCTCATCTCTCTCTCTCTCTCTCTCTCTGTCTCTGCCACACCTGTCTCCCTGCCGTCTGTCTCTACTCATTTCTCCCGTCTGTCTCTCTTTCTGTCTTCCCCGTTTATCTTCCCCGTCTGTCTCACCGCCTGTTTTCACTCCGTCTCCTCCGGTCTCTCTCCCCACTTCTGCCTCTCTCTCTGTCTCCCGCCATCTGTTCTCTCTTGGTCTCCCACACCCCAATCTATCACCATTCAGAATGTCTATCTCCATCTTTTGCTAGTCTGTCTTTCCCACTGTCGCCCAGTTTCTGTCTACCAATTCAGTCTAACCCATCTGTCTCTTCCGTCTATCTCTCTCTCTGTCTCCCCACCATCTGTCTCTTTCACTGTCTCCCGCCACTCTGTCTCTTCCTTTCGCTCCTACCGTCTGTCTCGCCCATCGGTCTCCCTCGCCCTCTGTCTCTTCGCCTGCCCCTCTCTCTCTCTGGCTCCATCAATGCTCGTCTGCCTCTCTGCTTCTGTCTCCATCTCTGTCTCCGCCGTCGGTCTCCCCCATCTTTCTTTTTCTGTCTTTCTCTTCTGTGATTCTCTCTGTCTCACCCCGTCTGTCTCATACCCGTCTGTCTGCTAACACGTCTCTCTCTCTCTATGGACCCCATCGTCAGACTCTCTCTCTAAGTCCACCCGTTAGACTCTCTCTCTAAGTTCACCCGTCAGGCTCTCTCTCTAAGTCCACCCGTCAGACTCACTCTCTGTCCACCCGTCAGACTCTCTCTCTAAGTCCACCCGTCAGACTCACTCTCTGTCCACCCGTCAGACTCTCTCTCTAAGTCCACCCGTCAGACTCTCTCACTAAGTCCACCCGTCAGACTCTCTCTCTGTTCACCCGTCAGACTCTCTGTCTAAGTCCACCCGTCAGGCTCTCTCTCTAAGTCTACCCGTCAGACTCTGACTCTAAGTCCACCCGTCAGACTCTCTCTCTAAGTCCACCCATCAGACTCTCTCTGTAAGTCCACCCATCAGACTCTCTCTGTAAGTCCACCCGTCAGGCTCTCTCTCTAAGTCTACCCGTCAGACTCTGACTCTAAGTCCACCCGTCAGACTCTCTCTCGAAGACCACCCGTCAGACTCTCTCTGTAAGTCCACCCGTCAGGCTCACTCTCTGTCCCAGGGTCTGTCTCCTCTCCATTAGTCTACCCCATCTCTCTCTCTCTCTGTCTCCCTCACAATGAGTCTCTTTCTCTGTCACCCAATCTGCCTCCTGTCCATCTGTCATTCCCCCGATCAGTCTCTCGCTCTGCCTTGGCCCGTCTGTCTCCCCGTCTGACTCTCTCTTTGTCTCTCTGTCTGTGTCCACCCGTCTGCCTCCCCTCCGTCTCTCTCTCTCTCTTCCCCCCATCTCTCACTCTCTCAGTCGCCCCCGTCTCTCTCTCCCCCTCTCTCTGTGCCTTCCCCAATCTCTATCTCTAACTGCCTCCCCCGTCTGCCTCTCTCTGTCTCCCGATCTCTCACTCTCTCTGTCGCCCTCGTTTGTCTACTCCATCTGCCTCCCCAGTATCACTCGCCCCCGTCTCTCTCTCTCGCTCTGTGCCTCCCCAAATCTCTATCTCTATCTGTCTCATGCATCTGTCTCTCTCCTTCTTCCTATCTGTGATTCTCTCTGTATCCCCGCGTCTGACTGACAACCATCTGTCTCCTACCCCGTCTCTCTCTCTATCACACCCACCGTCAGTTTCTCTCTTGCTGTCCTCCCATCAATTACTCTCTCTGTCGCTCGATCTGTATCCTCTCCGTCTGTCTCCCCGTCTCTCTCGCTCCCTCTCAGCACCACGTCTGTCTCCCCAGCTGTCTCTCTCTCTCACTGTCCACCAATCTGCTTCCTCTCCATCAGTCTCCCCTCATCTGCCTCTCTATCTATCTCCCCCCGTCTGTCTCCCCGTCTCTCTCTCTCACTCTCTCTCTCTGTCTCACTGACACCGACCGTCTGTCTCTTCACTCCGTCTATCTCATTCATCTCTCTCGCACCCGGTCTGATGCTCTCCCTGTCTCCCAACATATGTCTCCCTCTCCAGGTAGGTCTCTCTTTCTCTGGCACCCCTGTTTCTCGCTCTCTGTGTGATCGTCTGTCTCTCTACAATACACCGTCAGTCTCCCCCCGTGACAGATAGTGGTGTGTTACAGATAGAGGGACTCAGATGGGCTAAGACAGGTGCGAGAGACAGGCAGACTGGAGAGACAGACGGGGGAAGCAGCTGGAGACATGTAGGGGACACAGAGTCGGGACACAGACAGCGGGGGTAGATGCTGAGATTCACATATGGGAGAGACAGAGCGAGATAGACAGACGGGAAGACAGTCAGGTGAGACAGATGAGGGAGACAGAAGGGGGAGACAGATGAGCGAGTCTTATGGGAAGACAGACTGGGGAGACAGATAGGGGAGAATGGCGGGGGAGATAGAATTCGGAGATAGACTGGGGAGACAGAGTGAGAGTGAAATATGGGGTAGACAGAGCGAGAGACAGACCGCGGGGATAAGAGACTGATTGAGATAGATGGGAGTAGACAGACTGGGTGAGACAGAGAGAGAGAGAGGCAGAGAGAGACAAATCCGGGAGACAGAGAAAGAAACAAAAAGGGCGAGTCAGACGGGGAGCCAGCCCAAGGGTGAGATGGAGAGAGAGAGTGACAGATGGGGTAGACAGACAGTGGGGATATGAATAGGGGAAACAAAGGGAGAAAAATGGGGGAGATATCAAGAGAGAAAGGCAGGGAGACTGATGTGGAGAGACAGAGTGTGAGAGTGAGAGAGATACGGAGCAGAAAAATAGACAGACAGACGGTGAGCGAACAGACCGTGGAGAGAGATGGATTGAGACAGAGAGGGAGAGAGATGGACCGGGATTCAGACAGGGAGACTGAAGTGGGGACACAGAGAGAGAGAGAGAGAGAGAGAGAGAGAGAGAGAGAGAGAGAGAGAGAGAGAGAGAGAGAGAGAGAGAGAGAGAGAGAGAGAGAGAGAGAAAGACCGGGAGACAAATACGCAGATGTACAGACAGAGGAGAGACAGACTGGGGAGACAGATAGAGTGGGAAAGAGAGAGAGAGATAAACGCGGGAGACAGCGAAATAAACAGACGGGGAGACAGTGGGGGAGACAATTGAAGGGGAGTAGAGGGAGAGTGAGATGGATAACAGACGGGGAGACAGACGGGGGCGACAGAGAGAGACAGAAGGTGAGAGACAGACGTAGACATACAAAGAGAGAGGCAGATTTTGGGGAGATAAAGAGAGAGACAGACGGGGGAACAGCCGGGGTGAAGCCAAACGCAGAGTACTGTTGAAGGGGTAAGAGAGAGTTAGACAGTCGGGGGAGGGCGCCCAGCCATTATCCTGTGACTATGCCCCCTAGTTCCAGATACTCCAGCCAGAGGAACAACCTCTCAGCATCTACCCTGTCAATCCCCTTCAGAACCTTGTATGTTTCAATGAGATCACCCCTCATTCTTCTAAACTCCAGAGAGTTTAGGCCCATTATGCACAATATCTCAAAAAGGACAGCCATCTCATCCCAGGAATCAATGTAGTGAACCTTCGTTGCACTGCCTCCAAGGCAAGTATATCCTTCCTTAGATAAGGAGACCTAATCTGTACACAGTACTCCAGGTGTGGTCACACCAAGCCCTGTACAATTGTAGCAAGACTTCCTTATTACGAATTCTCCAACCCTTTCCAATAAAGGGCGACATACAATTTGCCTTCCTCATTGCTTGCTGTACCTGTATGCTACCTTTCTGTTTTTCTCGCACGAGGACCCACAAATCTCTCTGAACATCAACATTTGAAAGCTTGTCACCATTTAAAAATTATTCTGTTTTTCTATTCTTCCCACCAAATTCAATAACCTCACATTTTACTACATTATACTCCATCTGCCATCTTCCTGCAAATTCTCTTCGCCTATCTTTATGCCTTTGCATACTTTTTGTGTTCTCCTCACAGCTTACTGTCCCACCTAGCGTTGGTACCATCAGCACACCTGGATACATTACACTCGGTTCCTTCATCTAGGTCATTAATATAGATTGTAAATAGCTGAGTCCCCAAAACTGATCCTTGCAGCACCCCACTAGTTACATCCTCCCAACCTGAAAAAAGATGCATTTATCCCTACTCACTGTTTTCTGTCCCTTAACCAATCCTCTATCCATGCTATTATATTACCCCAACCCCATGGCTCATAATCTTGTGAAATAACCTTTCATATGGCACCTCATCGAATGCTTTTTGGAAATCCAAATATAATACATCCACTGGTTTCCCTTTATCTACCCTGCTAGTTACATCCTCGAAAAAATCTAATACATTTGTCAAACAGGATTTCTCTTTCAAAATACCATGTTAACTCTGCCTAATCATGTTATGATTTTCTAAATGACTTTGTAAGAGTAAAAAATTTAATTGTAAAAATGTAAGGGCAAATCGGTTGTAATGTTTTAAGATTTGTTGAACTGCTTAAAGGACTATAGTAAAGGTCAAAGTATCTCCCGAAGGCATGCAGACAGGGGTAAAATTAGATAAAGACCGACTTGCTTAGGCCGCAGTATTGTAATGCAGACACCGCAGAACAAAATGTGAATCATTGTTTTTTTATAATAAACTAGCCTCGAAGAGACTTAGAATGAAACTCGCAGCGCAGATGGCCGACAAAAAGCAGAAGTACAAGGATAAGTTTCGCTAACAGTGTACATTCTGATCAAGTTGTTTTTAGACAACCTAAGGGTCACTCATGACGTAACCCTAACCCTGACTGTGCTGATGTTTGTATTTTTTGGCTTTTGGAAGTGTATAAAGAAGCGTGGCTGCCATTGTTAGATTGAGAAGCGGGTCATGAGACCGCAGGCTGTGACGCTTCTCCCAGAGCGCTCTGAATTCTCCCGGAGCGCTCTGAATGATAAACTGTGATCTTTTGCTCTAAGACAGACTCGAGTGAATTAATTTTTCACCAACAATTGGCGTAGTCGGCAGGATGCTCTGTGACTGAAAGACCGCCCGTACCAGTGAAGCCGGACGAGAAGTCTAATTTTGACCGTCCAGAAATTGAATCGCCAGGGACGGCGGAGAGGCAGTGCCATAGCATCACGAATCAAGTGAAAGTCTGTTGGAGGTAGAGAACACAGTTGTGTGTGTGTGGATCACGTGTACTAAGGGAACACTGTGTAGCGATAAATGTCGCGAAGGTATGAGTAATTGACTGATCGACACGGTCAATGAGGGCGCCTGTCTCACACACCTTGCCTGAACCAGAATTAAGAGGGCGAATGGGCTCCACGTAATGGCCAGGATCAAGCAGGCGTAGAGAACCAAAGCACCCTGGAATCGTGAAGTCAATAAATATATGTGTGTGTGCTGTGACTACGTAACCACTTAAAGTCCTTTAAGGTATCAAGAACTAACCCGATTAGAGGAACTCAGTATTTGGTAAGACTGAAAGTTGGACTATATATGGCGTGGTAGAAAGAAATAGAATAGGGACGAATGGGGTCTCTTACTATGCTCTATGCAGACGACTGGAAGGGTTTAGTTGATAAGATGATGAAGGAGGGGTTGGACTCGCTCCAGAATCCGAAGGTAAGAGAGAGTGGTCGAGGGTCAAAAACAGAAAAAGACGAACAACGCGAGGGTAATACTAGTAAACTAATTAGTTGCATTAACTAACAAGGTACAACGACTCCACACTAAACTTGCAAGTAAAAATGAAAGAATCCTTGAATTAGAACAAGCGCCATTATTATACAAAGGAGGTTGCAAGTACGGTCTCACTCTGCGGGAGTAAGCAAGAGACGTACCTCTGAGAACAATTAACCAAGGGAAGATGATTAAGAAATGGTATGAGTCAGGAAAGAAACCGATATGTAAGTTATTAATATTTGTGCCGAGACAAATAAAACTCAAGATTTGCTAAGTGACAGGAACCTTAAAAAATAAAAAAAATGCTGGGATCTCAGCTTGTGTGAAAGTGTGCGTTAAATCATATACGTTTCCCTGACTGTGAATGTTTAAGAAGTGACAGTATTTCTTTTGTCTGAAAGTCTGTTTTAAGAAAAAGGGGAAGTCATTTTTGTTTTAGCTCCACCCACTCTTTTGTACAGAGAGCTAAAAGCTGTTTAACGCGTTGAAGACCTGTTTTGAATGACAGACAAGTGTGTGTTGTTTTAAGTTTGTTAATTGTTTTACAAAAGATAAGCTTCAGCCTTGAAGTCACAGTTGCCAATGTGCCTGGAAGAAAATGAATTTGAATGTGTACAAGGCAGGAGTAATTGTTTCTTTGTTAATGTAGTTTCTTTCTTTTCCATGTGATACTGGTTAGTTTAAAAAAAAACTGATCTGGATTGAATTGGAGTTAGAGGTGAATTAACCTATTAAACCCAGAATTTCATTGTGGCCACGGTGAAATTCTGGTTGGTCTAAATTTGTGTAGACCGCATTGAATAAGATTGCGCAGCCAGAATTGAAACAAAACTTCAAACTACAACTTAGAATCTAGGAGTAGGAGTAGGCCATTCGAGCCTGCTCTACAATTCAATACGCTCATGGCTGATCATCCAAATCCAAAACCCTGTCCCTGCTTTAATCCCCACAATACACATATCCCTCCCTACCCCCATAACCCCACGTATTTAATTCCCCCTAACATATCCCCTCCTATCCCCACATATTTAATCCCCCCCCTAACACTAAGGGTCAATTTATCACAGCCAAATCAACCTAACCCGCACATTTTTGGACTGTGGGAGGAAACCAGAGCACCCGGAGGAAACCCACGCAGACATGGGGAGAATGTGCAAACGCCACACAGACAGTCACCCGAGGTCAGATTCGAACCCGGGTCGCTGGCGCTGTGAGGCACCAGTGCTAACCACTATGCCACCGTGTTACCCTTAAGTTAAGCTGCTGTGTAAAAACTGAGAAGAAAAACAAAAGTATTGTTTAACAAAAGATTAAGTTTCAGTCTAAGATTTAACCTTGGAGTCGCGGTTGGTATGGTGGAATCCTCCGAAGCAACTTGTTTAAAGGTGAAAAACTATTTTTTCTCCAGTTGTAAGCAACAACTTTAGAATGGCTGAACGAAATTTTAAGATATTGGACATTATTAAATTTAAGTCTCTTAATTTTAAGTTAGTATTTCCCCACAGTGATGGATGGAAAATTAAGATTTGATAAATTAACCCCTTGGGCTCTTAAACATAACTATATCAGATAGCCGAAAAGTAAAGTGGGAAACAATCCTCTGACCAAGAGATGGATCAGTATTAATACAAATACATGCTGGAATAAACCCAGCATCCTAAATATTAACAGAAGGAGTTATATGACCTCCACTGGAAAGGTAGTAAAACATGGAAAGCTAATAGAAAGGTTAGTTAAGGCGACACAGGCACCTTTAGAAACAGCGGTAATTAAAATTAAGGCCCACACGAAGATAGACATGGACTCATAGGAGCCCCAGGGTCAGGCTCACATAGGAAATCGGTATGCAGATTTGGCCGCAAAACTAGCAGCGGAGGAACTTAAACCAGAAGCCGCGTTTAAACACGAGATAAATATGTTCATGACAGCCAGTGGGGTTCAGGTAGTGAATATAGTGGAGGTACAAGAAAATACTAGTAAAGAGGAAAAGGAGAGATGGAAATAAGCTGGCGCAGAGTTACGAGATGGAATTTGGAGATGGGGCCCAGGAAACCAGGTGGTGGCACCGGAATGTTGTAGACAACAACTGATGGGGCTCTACCATGGTGTAACACATACCGGCAGAAGTAACAGGTTGCACCTACTGACACAGTACTGGTGGTGGCCAAAGATGGGTCCAGAGGTGGCGAAGTATTGTCACCATTGTATAATATGCGCTAAGAATAATGTAGGACAGAGATGCAGAGTTAGAGTAGCAAACCAACTGTGATGACAGGGGATATCGTCTTACACACTCGGCATACACTGGTAGAGATGTTGAATACCGGGAAACTACGGTCAGTTTCCAATATGCGGCGAGCTCGATGGGAAGCAGTCCTACTGCCGATAGACCAGACAGTTAAGATAATTCGGATTACAGGGGAAAACCCCGCGGAAGGCATCCTGAGTGAGGGAAGCCCCCATCAGTGCTCAGAGACGGAGGGGGACTAGACGAAACCCTCGTGCAGGTCGAACCGCTGGAGGAAGCTCAGATGACACTATCCGTAGACGGGTCAAGGACATATGTAGAGGGATCTCCCCGGACAGGATGGGCAGTAGTAAATGATCAGTTGGAAACATAAATGTCGGGAAGGTTAGACTGAAGCTTGTCGGCACAAGTAGCCGAGATAGTAGCGTTAACAAAGGCGCTAGGATTAGCAAGGGGAAAGACAGTAAACATTTACACGGATAGCAGATATGCATTCGGAGTGGTACACGATTATGATAGCTTGGGGGAGAAGGGGGTTTGTGACAACCGGAGGGGATCACATAAAATACCAGCAGTGAATAGAGGCCCTCTTGGAAGCCACAAAAGCCCCAGCACAAGCTGCAGTAACAAAAATCAAAGCACACCAGAAGATCACAATTTATATTAATGACCTGGATCAGGGAGTCGAATGCAGCATTTCCAAATTTGCAGACGACACTAAACTAGGAGGGGGGGTGGGCTCAGAGGAGGAGACCAGGAAGCTCCAGAGCGATTTGGACAGACTGGGTGATTGGGCGGATAAATGGCAGATGCACTATAATGTGGACAAGTGCGAAGTTATCCACCTTGGGTGCAGGAACGGGAGGGCAAATTATTATTTAAATGGCAATAAATTGGGAGAGGGGGAAGTACAGAGAGACCTGGGTGTTCTTGTACACCAGTCACTGAAGGCGAGCATGCAGGTGCAACAGGCGGTCAAGAAGGCAAACGGTATGCTGGCCTTCATAGCAAAAGGGTTGGAATACAGGAACAGGGATACCTTGCTGCAGCTGTACAGGGCACTGGTGAGACCACACCTCGAGTACTGTGTACAGTTTTGGTCGCCTCATCTGAGGAAAGATGTTCTTGCCATGGAGGGGGTGCAGCGGCGATTCACCAGGCTGATACCAGGAATGGCGGGATTGACCTATGAGGAGAGACTATGTAGTTTAGGGATGTACACACTGGAGTTTAGAAGATTGAGAGGGGACCTCATAGAAGTGTATAAAATTCTGACAGGTCTAGACAGATTAGATGCAGAAGGAATGTTTCCCTTGGCGGGTGAGAACAGAACTAGAGGACATAATTTAAGGATAAGGGCTAAACCATTTAGGACAGAAATGAGGGGGAATTTCTTCACTCAGAGAGTGGTGAACCTGTGGAACTCATTGCCACAGAGGGCAGTGTACGCCAGCTCATTAAATATATTTAAGAGGGAATTAGATATATTTCTACAGGCAAAAGGGGTTAAGGGTTACGGAGAGAAGGCGGGGACGGGATACTGAATTGAAGGATCAGCCATGATCTCATTAAATGGCGGAGCAGGCTCGAAGGGCCGGATGGCCTACTCCTGCTCCTATCTTCTATGTATCTATGTATACAGAATCAGGAGCAAAAAGGGAACCAGGCCGCTGATCTTGCAACACAGCGAGCTCTTGAACAAGAAATGGTTGAAGGGAACGTAGCTAGTACACAGGTAGAGGAAATAGATATCAGTAAATTGCATGCAGACGCCCCAGAAGACGAAAGACAGGAATGGTACCGAGTAGGGGGTAGACCAGATTGAGAGGCAATATGGCGAAAGAATAGAAAGGTGATAGCCCCCGTGTGCATCAGACAAATACTTTTAGAACTACATCATGGAAGCGCCCATACAGGAAGGGGGTCAATAAAACAGAAATTCCACATCCCATACCATCCTCAAAGAGCTGGAATGGTAGAAAGAATGAATCGCACCTTAAAAACAGCGGTAGGCAAAGCATTGGGGGAAAAACAGCAACGGTGGGTGGATGTGCTACCCACAGTATTAATGAAACTAAGAGCCATCCCAAATTGAACCACGGGCCTATCACCATATGAGCTAATGACGGGGAGGGCAGTGCAGCTCCCCTTAGTATAATGACTACTGGAGAAGATGTGGGTCCCCTAAAGGATAAACTCCGCAGATATGTCCTGGAAATGAGTAACCAATTAAAAGAAATGAAACAGCAAACGAGGGAAAGACAGGAAGAAAGATATAAAGATTTGGAATTGACCGCATTTCCATATATTGCTCCAGCAGGGACCAAGGTAATGGATAAGAATCGACCAGGAAAACCCAGGTTCGCCCCAAAAATGTTCGGGACCATATCAGATTTTAATTAGTGGGGATACGTGTGCTTGCATTAATATAAAGGGCATGGGACGATGGAAGCACTTGACACAGCTGAAAGCCTATGACCCTTCACCAATTTAAGAATGGCTACACCAGAGCAAGTACCTATTGTAGAAAGTGAAGAAGATGCTAGACAATATAACGAATGGGAATGGACGCTGACACAAACACTGGTTTGGATAATATGTATTATCTTGATAGGATATACCTTGGGATATGTCCTGAAATATGTATGGGAACGGTCCCGTCAACTCCAACCAGTCGAGCAGGAGGAGGGAATCCAAATGATTATGATCGAGGAACCAGCTTAATGACAATATTCTATTCACCCCCACAGGAAAATTGAATTTACAAGCAACAAAGTGCTTAGGTTGGCGATATAGCCTTTGGGACATTTGTTAACATAAAGTGATAAGATGAACGTGTTACACGATATCATGTGTAGTTTGCTTGTTTGTGTAAACATAGTGGCCACAAAAATTAGACCTAATACGCGAGAGTACGCATTGTGTACTCTCGCGTATTAGGTCCCGAATTGCCGGTTTCCTGCATGCACTGTGCATGCGCGGCAAACCGGCACTTCGTGTATGGTGTAGGCGGCGGTTCCTAAGTGAACCGCGTGCGCACTACAGGTTGTGCGCACGCAGTGCATATCGTTTTTTTTTCCAGGTTTGAACGCGCAGGTAACTGTTGAAGATTTTACACATGAAAAAAGCAGGCATAGGACCCCCTTTTAACAAGGTAAGTAGTTAATTAAGTGTTATTTTAAATGTTTTTCAACAGATGTATCTTTTTTAGAGACTTTAAAGAAAGGTAAGTTTATTTTTATAACTTTTAAAAAGAATTTAAATTTTTTCAGAAATTTTATTTTTTGTTTAAAGTGATTAATTTATTTAACTATAGTTATTTATTAATGTGATGGCTTTTTTTTAAATTTAATTGAGGTTTAGCTGTTCTTTTGGGGGCTTGTTGTATTCATAGCTTTGACAGCCATTGCTGTCAAAACTATGAATGAAAGGTGTTGTGCTGCCATTGGCTCCAACTGGCCCACGTTATCCCAGAGCTCGCACGAACTAACTGCGCCTCTGGGACACGCAAGCACTGCACCCCGGCACCAGGGAGAGGCCCTCGAACTGAAGTTCGTGTGGGCCAAAACCATAAAGGTAGGCGCGGAGTGTGATATCGCGGGGAATCCTTACCCCCGCGGCAACCATCGAACTCCAATTTCTGGGCCATTATGTAGCCTCGGGAGGACTCAGGCTAGAGTACCCCACGGGCCAAAAGAGAATTACGGGTAAATTGGCAAGGGAATCCATTAACATGGCCCTTGAATATGTGCTGGCAGAGAAAGGGGCAACCTGTGCCCTAATAGGTACAGAATGTTGTACCTACATACCAGACATCTCAGAAGAAATAACTAACTTGGCAGAACACGTAAAGGAAGAAGTAACAAAGTTAAAACAACCTCCGGCATCCACCCTTTGGGGCTGGACAACTGGATGGTTGGGATCACTCGGGACATCAATAGTACAAGGATTGATTTTGTTCTTTGTTATAATATTAGTGATGTATGGTCTGGTTTTATTGTTGAAATGTTGCTGCTCCCAAATGGCAAAAGATGTTGTTCCAGCCGCACCAGTGGGGCAGGTTTATCGTAACATAAAATATAGATCTCTGTTTATCTAAGAAAGGAAAATGCCTATGCGCGGGTAACGTTTGTATTAATGCATGTGTAAAACTTTAGAGATAGAGTAGAATAGGGACAAACCATTGGTTGTGGCATATGACACAAGAAGAAACAGACAAACAGATGAAGAAGGGAACAACTTTAAGCTACAAGGAATACGTCTACACACGGAAGAAATGGATCATCGATATTTCAAAGAGAAGCACATGCTCATGACAAGTCAGGTGGAGGACGGAGGATGGAGAAATAAACGGGAGAGGAGCGGAAGAACCTAACCGAAATGGTACGAATAGCTCAACAGTCATGATGTGACTGGACTGTGCAGCTCAACCTCTTCCGGGGTGTCTTTCTCTCTCGTTCTCCCGAGGGTGGTCTCATTTACATTGGACTGTGAAACAATAACATCGTCAAAAGATCTTGTCAACAGAGTATAAGAAGCTGTGTGCCGCCGTTATAACCATGGTATGATGGTCCCCAGGACAAATCAAGCTTTGGCCAGGGACCAACAGGAGGGACTGTAAGAGTAATAAATCAATTGTAATAATGTAAGGGCAAATCAGTTGTAATGTTTAAGATTAGTTGAACTGCTTAAAGGACTATATTAAAGGTCAAAATGTCTCCAGAAGGCATGGAGACAGGGGTATAATTAGATAAAGACCAACTTGCTTAGGCTGCAGTATAGATAATGCAGACACTGCAGAACAAAAATGTGAATCATTGTTTTTTATAATAAACTAGACTCGAAAAGGAAAAGAATGAAACCTTGCAGCGCAGATGGCTAACTAAAAGCTGAAGTAAAGAATACGTTTTGCTAACAGTGTAAGACTGTAATGTAGTTGTTTATAGAGATCATAACGGTCGCTCATGATGTAATAACTGTGCTGAGGTTAGTATTTTCTGGCTTCTTTAAGGGTAAACAGAAGCGTGGCTCCCATTGTTAAATTCAAAAGCTGGTCATGAGACCGTAGGCTCTGACCCTTCTCCCAGAGCGCTCTGAATTTTAAAATGTGCTCTTTTGCTTTAAGACAGGCTCGAGTGAATTAATTTTTCACCAACATTACTGTATTTCACCAGTCTGTCTGTGTGTTCCTGAAGTCTGTTACTCTCCTCACTGTTTACTATATTTCACCAGACTGTCTGTGTGTTCCTGAAGTCTGCGACTCTCCTCACTGTTTACTACATTTCACCAGTCTGTCTGTGTGTTCCTGAAGTCTGCTACTCTCCTCACTGTTTACTACATTTCAGCAGTCTGTCTGTGGGCTCCTGAAGTCTGCCACTCTCCTCAATGTTTACTACATTTCAGCAGTCCGTCTGTGCTCCTGAAGCCTACTACTCTCCTCACTGTTTACTAAATTTCACCAGTCTGCCTGTGTGCTCCTGAAGTCTGCTTCTCTCCTCACTGTTTACAATATTTCACCAGTCTGTCTGTGTGCTCCTGAAGTCTGCTAATCTCCTCACTGGTTACTACATTTCACCAGTCTGTCTGTATGTTCTGGAAGTCTGCTACTCTCCTCACTGTTTACTACATTTCACCCATCTGTCTGTGCTCCTGAAGTCTGCTACTCTCCTCACTGTTTACTACATTTCCCCAGTCTCTCTGTCTGTGCTCCTGAAGTCTGCGACTCTCCTCACTGTTTACTACATTTCACCAGTCTGTCTGTGTGCTCCTGAAGAATGCAACTCTCCTCACTGTTTACTACATTTCAACAGTCTGTCTGTTGTCCTGAAGACTGCTACTCTCCTCACTGTTTACTACATTTCAAAAGTCTGTTTGTGTGTTCCTGAAGTCTGCTACTCCCCTCACTATTTACGACATTTCACCAGTCTGTCTGTCTGCCCCTGAAGTCTGCTACTCTCCCCACTGTTTACTACATTTCTCCAGTCTGTCTGTGTGCTTCTGAATTCTGCTGCTCTCCTCACTGTTTACTACATTTCACCAGTCTGTCTGTGCTCCTGAAGTCTGCTTCTCTCCTCACTGTTGAATAAATTTCACCAGTCTGTCTGTGTGTTCCTGAAGTCTGCTACTCGCCTCACTGTTTACGACATTTCACCAGTCTGTCTGTGTGCTCCTCAAGTCTGCCACTCTCCTCACTGTATACTACATTTCACCAGTCTGTCTGTGTGCTCCTGATGTCTGCTCCTCTCCTCACTGTTTACGACACTTCACCAGTCTGTCTGTGCTCCTGATGTCTGCTACTCTCCTCACTGTATACATACATTTCAGCAGTCTGTCTGTGTGCTCCTGAAGTTTGCTACTCTTCTCACTGTTTACTACATTTTACCAACCTGTCTGTGATCCTGAAGTCTGCTACTCTCCTCACTGTTTACTACATTTCATCAGTCTGTATGTGTGCTCCTGAAGTCTGCTACTCTCCTCACTGTTTACTACATTTCACCAGTCTGTCTGTATGCTTCTGAATTCTGCTGCTCTCCTCACTCTTTACTAAATTTCACAAGGCTGTCTGTGCTCCTGTAGTCTGCTACTCTCCTCACTGTTGAACGCTTTTCACCAGACTGTCTGTGTGTTCCTGAAGTCTGCTACTCTCCTCACTGTTTACTACATTTTACCAGTCATTCTGTGCTCCTAAGGTCTGCTACTCTCCTCACTGTTGAATACATTTCACCAGTCTGTCTGTGTGTTCCTGAAGTCTGCTACTCTCCTCACTGTTTACTATATTTTACCAGTCTGTCTGTGCCCCTAAGGTCTGCTACTCTCCTCCCTGTTTACTACATTTCACTAGTCTGTCTGTGCTCCTGAATTCTGCTACTCTCCTCACTGTTTACTACATTTCACCAGTCTGTCTGTGTGTTCCTGAAGTCTGTTACTCTCCTCACTGTTTACTACATTTCACCAGTCTGTCTGTGTGTTCCTGAAGTCTGCTACTCTCCTCACTGTTTACTACATTTCTCCAGTCTGTCTGTTTGCTGCTGAAGTCTGCTAGTCTCCTCACAGTTTACTACATTTCACCAGTCTGTCTGTGCTCCTCAAGTCTGCCACTCTCCTCACTTTATACTACATTTCACCAGTCTGTCTGTGTGCTCCTGAAGTTTGCTACTCTTCTCACTGTTTACAACATTTCACCAATCTGTCTGTGCTCCTGAAGTCTGCCACTCTCCTCACTGTATACTACATTTCACCAGTCTGTCTGTGTGCTCCTGAAGCCTGCTTCTCGACTCACTGTTTACTACATTTCACCATTCTGTCTATGTGCTCCTGAACTCTGCTACTCTCCTCACTGTTTACTGCATTTCACCAGTCTGTCTGTGAGCTCCTGAAGTCTACTATTCTCCTCACTGTTTACTACATTTCACCAGTATGTCTGTGTGCCCCTGGAGTCTGCTTCTCTCACCACTGTTTACTACATTTCTCCAGTCTGTCTGTGTGCTTCTGAATTCTGCTACTCTCCTCACTGTTTACTACATTTCACCAGTCTGTCTGTGCTCCTGAATTCTGCTGCTCTCCTCACTGTTTACTACATATCACCAGTCTGTCTGTGTGCTCCTCAAGTCTGCCACTCTCCTCACTGTATACGACATTTCACCAGTCTGTCTCTGAGCTCCTAAAGTCTGTTACTCTACTCACTGTTTACTACATTTCACCAGTCTGTCTGTGTGTTCCTGAAGTCTGCTACTCTCCTCACTGTTTACTACATTTCACCAGTCTGTCTGTGCTCCTCAAGTCTGCCACTCTCCTCACTGTGAACTACATTTCTCCAGTCTGTCTTTGTGCTTCTGAATTCTGGTACTCTCCTCACTGTTGAATACATTTCACCAGTCTGTCTTTGTGTTCCTGAAGTCTGCTACTCTCCACACTGTTAACTACATTTTACCAGTCTGTCTGTGCTCCTAACGTTTGCTACTCTCCTCACTGTTTTCTACATTTCACTAGTCTGTCTGTGCTCCTGATGTCTGCTACTCTGCTCACTGTTTACTACATTTCACCAGTCTGTCTGTGTGCTCCTCAAGTCTGCCACTCTCCTCACTGTATACTACATTTCACCAGTCTGTCTGTGTTCTCCTGATGTCTGCTCCTCTCCTCACTGTTTACGACACTTCACCAGTCTGTCTGTGCTCCTGAAGTCTGCTACTCTCCTCACTGTATACATACATTTCAGCAGTCTGTCTGTGTGCTCCTGAAGTTTGCTACTCTTCTCACTGTTTACTACATTTCACCAATCTGTCTGTGATACTGAAGTCTGCTACTCTCCTCACTGTTTACTACATTTCATCAGTCTGTATGCGTGCTCCTGAAGTCTGCTACTCTCCTCACTGTTTACTACATTTCACCAGTCTGTCTGTGTGCTTCTGAATTCTGCTGCTCTCCTCACTGTTTACTAAATTTCACAAGGCTGTCTGTGCTCCTGTAGTCTGCTACTCTCCTCACTGTTGAACGCTTTTCACCAGTCTGTCTGTGTGTTCCTGAAGTCTGCTTCTCTCCTCACTGTTTACTACATTTTACCAGTCATTCTGTGCTCCTAAGCTCTGCTACTCTCCTCACTGTTGAATACATTTCACCAGTCTGTCTGTGTGTTCCTGAAGTCTGCTACTCTCCTCACTGTTTACTATATTTTACCATTCTGTCTGTGCCCCTAAGGTCTGCTACTCTCCTCACTGTTTACTACATTTCACTAGTCTGTCTGTGCTCCTGAATTCTGCGACTCTCCACATTGTTTACTACATTTCACCAGTCTGTCTGTGTGTTCCTGAAGTCTGTTACTCTCCTCACTGTTTACTACATTTCACCAGTCTGTCTGTGTGTTCCTGAAGTCTGCTACTCTCCTCACTGTTTACTATATTTCTCCAGTCTGTCTGTTTGCTCCTGATGTCTGCTAAACTCCTCACAGTTTACTACATTTCACCAGTCTGTCTGTGCTCCTCAAGTCTGCCACTCTCCTCACTGTATACTACATTTCACCAGTCTGTCTGTGTGCTCCTGAAGTTTGCTACTCTTCTCACTGTTTACAACATTTCACCAACCTGTCTGTGCTCCTGAAGTCTGCCACTCTCCTCACTGTAAAGTAAATTTCACCAGTCTGTCTGTGTGCTCCTGAAGCCTGCTTCTCTCCTCACTGTTTACCACATTTCAACAGTCTGTCTGTGTGCTTCTGAAGTCTGCTACTCTCCTCACTGTTTACTACATTTCACCAGTCTGTCTGTGTGCTACTGAAGTCTGCTACTCTCCTCACTGTTTACTACATTTCACCAGTCTGTCTGTGTGCTCTGAAGTCTGCTACTCTCCTCACTGTTTACTACATTTCACCAGTCTGTCTGTGTGCTCCTGAAGTCTGCTACTCTCCTCACTGTTTACTACATCTCACCAGTCTGTCTGTGTGCTCCTGAAGTCTGATAATCTCCTCACTCTTTACTACATTTCACCAGTCTGTCTGTCTGCTCCTGAAGTCTGCTATTCACCTCACTGTTTACTACCTTTCACCAGTCTGTCTGTGTGCTCCTGAAGTCTGCTACTCTCCTCACTGTTTACTGCATTTCACCAGTCTGTCTGTGTGCTCCTGAAGTCTGATACTCTCCTCATTGTTTACTACATTTAACCATCCTGTCTGTGTGCTCCTGAATTCTGATACTCTCCTCACTGTTTACTACATTTCACCAGTCTGTCTGTGTGCTCCTGAAGTCTGCTACTTTCCTCACTGTTTGCTACATTTCACCTGTCTGTCTGTGTGCTTCTGAAGTCTGCTACTCTCCTCATTGTTTACTACATTTCACCATTCTGTCTGTGTGCTCCTGAAGTCTGCTGCTCTCCTCACTTTTTACTACATTTCACCAGTCTGTCTGTGTGCTCCTGAAGTCTGCTGCTCTCCTCACTGTTAACTACATTTCACAAGTCTGTCTGTGTGTTCCTGAAGTCTGCTACTCTCCTCACTGTTTACCACATTTCAACAGTCTGTCTGTGCTCCTGAAGTCTGCGACTCTCCTCACTGTTTCCTCCATTTCACCAGTCTGTCTGTGTGTTCCTGAAGTCTGTTACTCTCCTCACTGTTTCCTCCATTTCACCAGTCTGTCTGTGTGTTCCTGAAGTCTGTTACTCTCCTCGATGTTTACTACATTTCACCAGTCTGTCTGTGTGTTCCTGAAGTCTGCTGCTCTCCTCACTGTTTACTACATTTCACCAGTCTGTCTGTGCGCTCCTGAATTCTGCTACTCTCCTCACTGTTTACTACATTTCACCTGTCTGTCTGGGTGCTGCTGAAGTCTGGTACTCTCTTCACTGTTTACTACATTTCACCAGTCTGTCTTTGTGCTCCTGAAGTCTGTTACTCTCCTCACTGTTTACCACATTTCACCAGTCTGTCTGTGTGCTCCTGAGGCCTGCTGCTCTCCTCACTGTTTACTACAATTCACAAGTCTGTCTGTGTGCTCCTGAAGTCTGCTACTCTCCTCACTGTTTACTACATTTCACCAGTCTGTCTGTGTGCTCCTGAAGTCTGATACTCTCATCACTGTTTACGACATTTCACCAGTCTGTCTGTGTGCTTCTGAAGTCTGCTGCTCTCCTCACTGTTTACTACATTTCACCAGTCTGTCTGTCTGTTCCTGAAGTCTGATAATCTCCTCACTTTTTGCTGCATTTCACCAGTCTGTCTCTGTGCTCCTGAAGTCTGTTACTCTCCTCACTGTTTACTACATATCACCAGTCTGTCTGTGTGCTCCTGAAGTCTGGTACTCTCTTCACTGTTTACTGCATTTCACCAGTCTGTCTGTGTGCTCCTGAAGTCTGCGACTTTCTTCACTGTTTGCTACATTTCACCTGTCTGTCTGTGTGCTCCTGAAGTCTGCGACTTTCCTCACTGTTTGCTACATTTCACCTGTCTGTCTGTGTGCTCCTGAAGTCTGTTACTCTCCACAGTGTTTACTACATTTCACCAGTCTGTCTGTGTGCTCCTGAAGTCTGGTACTCTCCTCACTGTTTCCTACATTTCACCAGTCTGTCTGTGTGCTCCTGAAGTCTGCGACTCTCCTCACTGTTTCCTACATTTCACCAGTCTGTCTGTGTGCTCCTGAAGTCTGCTGCTCTCCTCACTGTTTACTACAATTCACAAGTCTGTCTGTGTGCTCCTGAAGTCTGCTATTCTCCTCACTGTTTACCACATTTCAACAGTCTGTCTGTGCTGCTGAAGTCTGCGACTCTCCTCACTGTTTTCTACATTTCACCAGTCTGTCTGTCTGTTCCTGAAGACTGCTCATCTCCTCACTGTTTACTACATTTCACCAGTCTGTCGGTGCTCCTGAAGTCTGGTACTCTCTTCACTGTTTACTACATTTCACCAGTCTGTCTGTGTGCTCCTGAAGTCTGTTACTCTCCTCAGTGTTTACTACATTTCACCAGTCTGTCTGTGTGCTCCTGAAGTCTGGTACTCTCCTCACTTTTACTACATTTCACCAGTCTGTCTGTGTGCTCCTGAAGTCTGTTTCTCTCCTCACTGTTTCCTACATTTCACCAGTCTGTCTGTGTGCTCCTAAAGTCTGCTACTCTCCTCACTGTTTACTACATTTCACCAGTCTGTCTTTGTGCTCCTGAAGTATGCTACTCTCCTCACTGTTTACTACATTTCACCAGTCTGTTAATGTGATCCTGAAGTCTGCTACGCTCTTCACTGTTTACAACGTTTCACAAGTCTGTCTGTGTGCTCCTGAAGTCTGCTACTCTCCTCACTGTTTACCACATTTCAACAGTCTGTCTGTGCTCCTGAAGTCTGCGACTCTCCTCACTGTTTTCTACATTTCACCAGTCTGTCTGTCTGTTCCTGAAGTCCGCTCATCTCCTCACTTTTTGCTGCATTTCACCAGGCTGACTGTGTGCTCCTGAAGTCTGGTACTCTCTTCACTGTTCACTACATTTCACCAGTCTGTCTGTGTGCTCCTGAAGTCTGCTGCTCTCCTCACTGTTTACTACATTTCACGAATCTGTCTGTGTGCTCCTGAAATCTGTTGCTCTCCTCACTGTTAACTGCATTTCACAATTCTGCCTGTGTGCTCCTGAAGTCTGTTACTCTCCTCACTGTTCACTACATTTCACCAGTCTGTCTGTCTGCTCCTGAAGTCTGCTACTCTCCTCACTGTTTACTACATTTCACCAGTCTGTCTGTGTGCTCCTGAAGTCTGATAATCTCCTCACTGTTTACTACATTTCACCAGTCTGTCTGTCTGCTCCTGAAGTCTGCTATTCACCTCACTGTTTACTACCTTTCACCAGTCTGTCTGTGTGCTCCTGAAGTCTGCTACTCTCCTCACTGTTTACTGCATTTCACCAGTCTGTCTGTGTGCTCCTGAAGTCTGATACTCTCCTCATTGTTTACTACATTTAACCATCCTGTCTGTGTGCTCCTGAATTCTGATACTCTCCTCACTGTTTACTACATTTCACCAGTCTGTCTGTGTGCTCCTGAAGTCTGCTACTTTCCTCACTGTTTGCTACATTTCACCTGTCTGTCTGTGTGCTTCTGAAGTCTGCTACTCTCCTCATTGTTTACTACATTTCACCATTCTGTCTGTGTGCTCCTGAAGTCTGCTGCTCTCCTCACTGTTTACTACATTTCACCAGTCTGTCTGTGTGCTCCTGAAGTCTGCTGCTCTCCTCACTGTTAACTACATTTCACAAGTCTGTCTGTGTGTTCCTGAAGTCTGCTACTCTCCTCACTGTTTACCACATTTCAACAGTCTGTCTGTGCTCCTGAAGTCTGCGACTCTCCTCACTGTTTCCTCCATTTCACCAGTCTGTCTGTGTGTTCCTGAAGTCTGTTACTCTCCTCACTGTTTCCTCCATTTCACCAGTCTGTCTGTGTGTTCCTGAAGTCTGTTACTCTCCTCGATGTTTACTACATTTCACCAGTCTGTCTGTGTGTTCCTGAAGTCTGCTGCTCTCCTCACTGTTTACTACATTTCACCAGTCTGTCTGTGTGCTCCTGAATTCTGCTACTCTCCTCACTGTTTACTACATTTCACCTGTCTGTCTGGGTGCTGCTGAAGTCTGGTACTCTCTTCACTGTTTACTACATTTCACCAGTCTGTCTTTGTGCTCCTGAAGTCTGTTACTCTCCTCACTGTTTACCACATTTCACCAGTCTGTCTGTGTGCTCCTGAAGTCTGCTACTCTCCTCACTGTTTACTACATTTCACCAGTCTGTCTGTGTGCTCCTGAAGTCTGCTACTCTCCTCACTGTTTACTACATTTCACCAGTCTGTCTGTGTGCTCCTGAAGTCTGATACTCTCCTCACTGTTTACTACATTTCACCAGTCTGTCTGTGTGCTCCTGAAGTCTGCTGCTCTCCTCACTGTTTACTACATTTCACCAGTCTGTCTGTCTGTTCCTGAAGTCTGATAATCTCCTCACTTTTTGCTGCATTTCACCAGTCTGTCTGTGTGCTCCTGAAGTCTGCTACTCTCCTCACTGTTTACTACATTTCACCAGTCTGTCTGTGTGCTCCTGAAGTCTGCTACTCTCCTCACTGTTTACTACATTTCACCAGTCTGTCTGTGTGCTCCTGAAGTCTGCTACTCTCTCACTGTTTACTACATTTCACCAGTCTGTCTGTGTGCTCCTGAAGTCTGCTACTCTCCTCACTGTTTACTACATTTCACCAGTCTGTCTGTGTGCTCCTGAAGTCTGTTACTCTCCTCACTGTTTACTACATTTCACCAGTCTGTCTGTGTGCTCCTGAAGTCTGGTACTCTCCTCACTGTTTACTACATTTCACCAGTCTGTCTGTGTGCTCCTGAAGTCTGCGACTCTCCTCACTGTTTACTACATTTCACCAGTCTGTCTGTGTGCTCCTGAAGTCTGCTGCTCTCCTCACTGTTTACTACATTTCACAAGTCTGTCTGTGTGCTCCTGAAGTCTGCTATTCTCCTCACTGTTTACCACATTTCAACAGTCTGTCTGTGCTGCTGAAGTCTGCGACTCTCCTCACTGTTTTCTACATTTCACCAGTCTGTCTGTCTGTTCCTGAAGACTGCTCATCTCCTCACTGTTTACTACATTTCACCAGTCTGTCGGTGCTCCTGAAGTCTGGTACTCTCTTCACTGTTTACTACATTTCACCAGTCTGTCTGTGTGCTCCTGAAGTCTGTTACTCTCCTCAGTGTTTACTACATTTCACCAGTCTGTCTGTGTGCTCCTGAAGTCTGGTACTCTCCTCACTTTTACTACATTTCACCAGTCTGTCTGTGTGCTCCTGAAGTCTGTTGCTCTCCTCACTGTTTCCTACATTTCACCAGTCTGTCTGTGTGCTCCTAAAGTCTGCTACTCTCCTCACTGTTTACTACATTTCACCAGTCTGTCTTTGTGCTCCTGAAGTATGCTACTCTCCTCACTGTTTACTACATTTCACCAGTCTGTTAATGTGATCCTGAAGTCTGCTACGCTCTTCACTGTTTACAACGTTTCACAAGTCTGTCTGTGTGCTCCTGAAGTCTGCTACTCTCCTCACTGTTTACCACATTTCAACAGTCTGTCTGTGCTCCTGAAGTCTGCGACTCTCCTCACTGTTTTCTACATTTCACCAGTCTGTCTGTCTGTTCCTGAAGTCCGCTCATCTCCTCACTTTTTGCTGCATTTCACCAGGCTGACTGTGTGCTCCTGAAGTCTGGTACTCTCTTCACTGTTCACTACATTTCACCAGTCTGTCTGTGTGCTCCTGAAGTCTGCTGCTCTCCTCGCTGTTTACTACATTTCACGAATCTGTCTGTGTGCTCCTGAAATCTGTTGCTCTCCTCACTGTTAACTGCATTTCACAATTCTGCCTGTGTGCTCCTGAAGTCTGTTACTCTCCTCACTGTTCACTACATTTCACCAGTCTGTCTGTCTGCTCCTGAAGTCTGCTACTCTCCTCACTGTTTACTACATTTCACCAGTCTGTCTGTTTGGGTCTGAATTCTGCTAATCTCCTCACTGTTTGCTGTATTTCACCAGGCTGTCTGTGTGCTCCTGAATTCGACTACTCTACTCACTGTTGCTGCATTTCACCAGTCTGTCTGTGTGCTCCTGAAGTCTGTTACTCTCCTCACTGTTCACTACATTTCACCAGTCAGTCTGTGTGCTCCTGAAGTCTGTTACTGTCCTCACTGTTTACTACATTTCACCAGTCTGTCTGTGTGCTCCTGAAGTCTGCTACTCTCCTCACTGTTTACTACATTTCACCAGTCTGTCTGTGTGCTCCTGAAGTCTGCTACTCTCCTCACTGTTTACTACATTTCACCAGTCTGTCTGTGTGCTCCTGAAGTCTGCTACTCTCCTCACTGTTTACTACATTTCACCAGTCTGTCTGTGTGCTCCTGAAGTCTGCTACTCTCCTCACTGTTTACTACATTTCACCAGTCTGTCTGTCTGTTCCTGAAGTCTGCTACTCTCCTCACTGTTTACTACATTTCACCAGTCTGTCTGTGCTCCTGAAGTCTGCTACTCTCCTCACTGTTTACTACATTTCACCAGTCTGTCTGTGTGCTCCTGAAGTCTGCTACTCTCCTCACTGTTTACTACATTTCACCAGTCTGTCTGTGCTCCTGAAGTCTGCTACTCTCCTCACTGTTTACTACATTTCACCAGTCTGTCTGTGTGCTCCTGAAGTCTGCTACTCTCCTCACTGTTTACTACATTTCACCAGTCTGTCTGTGTGCTCCTGAAGTCTGCTACTCTCCTCACTGTTTACTACATTTCACCAGTCTGTCTGTGTGCTCCTGAAGTCTGCTACTCTCCTCACTGTTTACTACATTTCACCAGTCTGTCTGTGTGCTCCTGAAGTCTGCTACTCTCCTCACTGTTTACTACATTTCACCAGTCTGTCTGTGTGCTCCTGAAGTCTGCTACTCTCCTCACTGTTTACTACATTTCACCAGTCTGTCTGTGTGCTCCTGAAGTCTGCTACTCTCCTCACTGTTTACTACATTTCACCAGTCTGTCTGTGTGCTCCTGAATTCTGCTACTCTCCTCACTGTTTACTACATTTCACCAGTCTGTCTGTGCTCCTGAAGTCTGCTACTCTCCTCACTGTTTACTACATTTCACCAGTCTGTCTGTGTGTTCCTGAAGTCTGCTACTCTCCTCACTGTTTACTACATTTCACCAGTCTGTCTGTGCTCCTAAGTCTGCTACTCTCCTCACTGTTTACTACATTTCACCAGTCTGTCTGTGCTCCTGAAGTCTGCTACTCTCCTCACTGTTTACTACATTTCACCAGTCTGTCTGTGTGCTCCTGAAGTCTGCTACTCTCCTCACTGTTTACTACATTTCACCAGTCTGTCTGTGTGCTCCTGAAGTCTGCTACTCTCCTCACTGTTTACTACATTTCACCAGTCTGTCTGTGTGCTCCTGAAGTCTGCTACTCTCCTCACTGTTTACTACATTTCACCAGTCTGTCTGTGTGCTCCTGAAGTCTGCTACTCTCCTCACTGTTTACTACATTTCACCAGTCTGTCTGTGTGCTCCTGAAGTCTGCTGCTCTCCTCACTGTTTACTACATTTCACCAGTCTGTCTGTGTGCTTCTGAAGTCTGTTACTCTCCTCACTGATTGCTACATTTCACCAGTCTGTCTGTGTGCTCCTGAAGTCTGCTACTCTCCTCACTGTTTACTGCATTTCACGAGTCTGTCTGTGTGCTGCTGAAGTCTGGTACTCTCTTCACTGTTTAATACGTTTCACCAGTCGGTCTGTGTGCTCCTGAAGTCTGTTAATCTCCTCACTGTTTACTACATTTCACCAGTCTGTCTTTGTGCTCCGGAATCTGTTACTCTCCTCACTGTTTACCACATTTCACCAGTCTGTCTGTGTGCTCCTGAAGTCTGCTGCTCTCCTCACTGTTTACTACATTTCACATGTCTGTCTGTGTGCTCCTGAAGTCTGCTACTCTCCTCACTGTTTACTACATTTCACCAGTCTGTCTGTGTGCTCCTGAAGTCTGATACTCTCCTCACTGTTTACTGCATTTCACCAGTCTGTCTGTGTGCTCCTGAATTCTGATACTCTCTTCACTGTTTACTGCATTTCACCAGTCTGTCTGTGTGCTTCTGAAGTCTGTTACTCTCTTCACTGTTTACAGCATTTCACCATTCTGTCTGTCTGTTCCTGAAGTCTGATAATCTCCTCACTTTTTGCTGCATTTCACCAGACTGTCTGTGTGCTCCTGAAGTCTGCTACTCTCCTCACTTTTTACTGCATTTCACCAGTCTGTCTGTGTGCTCCTGAAGTCTGCTACTCTCCTCACTGTTTACCACATTTCAACAGTCTGTCTGTGTGATCCTGAAGTCTGCTACTCTGCTCACTGTTTACTACATTTCACCAGTCTGTCTGTGCTCCTGAAGTCTGCTGCTCTCCTCACTGTTTACTACATTTCAACAGACTGTCTGTGTGCTCCTGAAGTCTGGTACTCTCTTCACTGTTTACTACATTTCACCAGTCTGTCTGTGTGCTCCTGAAGTCTGCTACTTTCCTCACTGTTTGCTACATTTCACCAGTCTGTCTGTGTGCTCCTGAAGTCTGTTACTCTCCTCAGTGTTTACTACATTTCACCAGTCTGTCTGTGTGCTCCTGAAGTCTGGTACTCTCCTCACTTTTACTACATTTCACCAGTCTGTCTGTGTGCTCCTGAAGTCTGTTGCTCTCCTCACTGTTTACTACATTTCACCAGTCTGTCTTTGTGCTCCTGAAGTCTGCTACTCTCCTCACTGTTTACTACATTTCACCAGTCTGTCTGTGTGATCCTGAAGTCTGCTACTCTCTCACTGTTTACTACATTTCACCAGTCTGTCTGTGTGCTCCTGAAGTCTGCTACTCTCCTCACTGTTTACTACATTTCACCAGTCTGTCTGTGTGCTCCTGAAGTCTGCTACTCTCCTCACTGTTTACTACATTTCAACAGTCTGTCTGTGCTCCTGAAGTCTGCTACTCTCCTCACTGTTTACTACATTTCACCAGTCTGTCTGTCTGTTCCTGAAGTCTGCTACTCTCCTCACTGTTTACTACATTTCACCAGTCTGTCTGTGCTCCTGAAGTCTGTACTCTCCAACTGTTTACTACATTTCACCAGTCTGTCTGTGTGCTCCTGAAGTCTGTTACTCTCCTCACTGTTTACTACATTTCACCAGTCTGTCTGTGTGCTCCTGAAGTCTGCTACTCTCCTCACTGTTTACTACATTTCACCAGTCTGTCTGTGTGCTCCTGAAGTCTGTTGCTCTCCTCACTGTTTACTACATTTCACCAGTCTGTCTGTGTGCTCCTGAAGTCTGCTACTCTCCTCACTGTTTACTACATTTCACCAGTCTGTCTGTGTGCTCCTGAAGTCTGCTACTCTCCTCACTGTTTACTACATTTCACCAGTCTGTCCGTGTGCTCCTGAAGTCTGCTACTCTCCTCACTGTTTACTACATTTCACCAGTCTGTCTGTGTGCTCCTGAAGTCTGCTACTCTCCTCACTGTTTACTACATTTCACCAGTCTGTCTGTGTGCTCCTGAAGTCTGTTACTCTCCTCACTGTTTACTACATTTCACCAGTCTGTCTGTGTGATCCTGAAGTCTGCTACTCTCCTCACTGTTTACTACATTTCACCAGTCTGTCTGTGTGCTCCTGAAGTCTGCTACTCTCCTCACTGTTTACTACATTTCACCAGTCTGTCTGTGTGCTCCTGAAGTCTGCTACTCTCCTCACTGTTTACTACATTTCACCAGTCTGTCTGTGTGCTCCTGAAGTCTGCTACTCTCCTCACTGTTTACTACATTTCACCAGTCTGTCTGTGCTCCTGAAGTCTGCTACTCTCCTCACTGTTTACTACATTTCACCAGTCTGTCTGTGTGCTCCTGAAGTCTGCTACTCTCCTCACTGTTTACTACATTTCACCAGTCTGTCTGTGTGCTCCTGAAGTCTGCTACTCTCCTCACTGTTTACTACATTTCACCAGTCTGTCTGTGTGCTCCTGAAGTCTGCTACTCTCCTCACTGTTTACTACATTTCACCAGTCTGTCTGTGTGCTCCTGAAGTCTGCTACTCTCCTCACTGTTTACTACATTTCACCAGTCTGTCTGTGTGCTCCTGAAGTCTGCTACTCTCCTCACTGTTTACTACATTTCACCAGTCTGTCTGTGCTCCTGAAGTCTGCTACTCTCCTCACTGTTTACTACATTTCACCAGTCTGTCTGTGTGCTCCTGAAGTCTGCTACTCTCCTCACTGTTTACTACATTTCACCAGTCTGTCTGTGTGCTCCTGAAGTCTGCTACTCTCCTCACTGTTTACTACATTTCACCAGTCTGTCTGTGTGCTCCTGAAGTCTGCTACTCTCCTCACTGTTTACTACATTTCACCAGTCTGTCTGTGTGCTCCTGAAGTCTGCTACTCTCCTCACTGTTTACTACATTTCACCAGTCTGTCTGTGTGCTCCTGAAGTCTGCTACTCTCCTCACTGTTTACTACATTTCACCAGTCTGTCTGTGTGCTCCTGAAGTCTGCTACTCTCCTCACTGTTTACTACATTTCACCAGTCTGTCTGTGTGCTCCTGAAGTCTGCTACTCTCCTCACTGTTTACTACATTTCACCAGTCTGTCTGTGTGCTCCTGAAGTCTGCTACTCTCCTCACTGTTTACTACATTTCACCAGTCTGTCTGTGTGCTCCTGAAGTCTGCTACTCTCCTCACTGTTTACTACATTTCACCAGTCTGTCTGTGTGCTCCTGAAGTCTGCTACTCTCCTCACTGTTTACTACATTTCACCAGTCTGTCTGTGTGCTCCTGAAGTCTGCTACTCTCCTCACTGTTTACTACATTTCACCAGTCTGTCTGTGTGCTCCTGAAGTCTGCTACTCTCTCACTGTTTACTACATTTCACCAGTCTGTCTGTGTGCTCCTGAAGTCTGCTACTCTCCTCACTGTTTACTACATTTCACCAGTCTGTCTGTGTGCTCCTGAAGTCTGCTACTCTCCTCACTGTTTACTACATTTCACCAGTCTGTCTGTGTGCTCCTGAAGTCTGCTACTCTCCTCACTGTTTACTACATTTCACCAGTCTGTCTGTGTGCTCCTGAAGTCTGCTACTCTCCTCACTGTTTACTACATTTCACCAGTCTGTCTGTGTGCTCCTGAAGTCTGTTACTCTCCTCACTGTTTACTACATTTCACCAGTCTGTCTGTGTGCTCCTGAAGTCTGCTACTCTCCTCACTGTTTACTACATTTCACCAGTCTGTCTGTGTGCTCCTGAAGTCTGCTACTCTCCTCACTGTTTACTACATTTCACCAGTCTGTCTGTGTGCTCCTGAAGTCTGCTACTCTCCTCACTGTTTACTACATTTCACCAGTCTGTCTGTGTGCTCCTGAAGTCTGCTACTCTCCTCACTGTTTACTACATTTCACCAGTCTGTCTGTGTGCTCCTGAAGTCTGCTACTCTCCTCACTGTTTACTACATTTCACCAGTCTGTCTGTGTGCTCCTGAAGTCTGCTACTCTCCTCACTGTTTACTACATTTCACCAGTCTGTCTGTGTGCTCCTGAAGTCTGCTACTCTCCTCACTGTTTACTACATTTCACCAGTCTGTCTGTGTGCTCCTGAAGTCTGCTACTCTCCTCACTGTTTACTACATTTCACCAGTCTGTCTGTGTGCTCCTGAAGTCTGCTACTCTCCTCACTGTTTACTACATTTCACCAGTCTGTCTGTGTGCTCCTGAAGTCTGCTACTCTCCTCACTGTTTACTACATTTCACCAGTCTGTCTGTGTGCTCCTGAAGTCTGCTACTCTCCTCACTGTTTACTACATTTCACCAGTCTGTCTGTGTGCTCCTGAAGTCTGCTACTCTCCTCACTGTTTACTACATTTCACCAGTCTGTCTGTGTGCTCCTGAAGTCTGCTACTCTCCTCACTGTTTACTACATTTCACCAGTCTGTCTGTGTGCTCCTGAAGTCTGCTACTCTCCTCACTGTTTACTACATTTCACCAGTCTGTCTGTGTGCTCCTGAAGTCTGCTACTCTCCTCACTGTTTACTACATTTCACCAGTCTGTCTGTGTGCTCCTGAAGTCTGCTACTCTCCTCACTGTTTACTACATTTCACCAGTCTGTCTGTGTGCTCCTGAAGTCTGCTACTCTCCTCACTGTTTACTACATTTCACCAGTCTGTCTGTGTGCTCCTGAAGTCTGCTACTCTCCTCACTGTTTACTACATTTCACCAGTCTGTCTGTGTGCTCCTGAAGTCTGCTACTCTCCTCACTGTTTACTACATTTCACCAGTCTGTCTGTGTGCTCCTGAAGTCTGCTACTCTCCTCACTGTTTACTACATTTCACCAGTCTGTCTGTGTGCTCCTGAAGTCTGCTACTCTCCTCACTGTTTACTACATTTCACCAGTCTGTCTGTGTGCTCCTGAAGTCTGCTACTCTCCTCACTGTTTACTACATTTCACCAGTCTGTCTGTGTGCTCCTGAAGTCTGCTACTCTCCTCACTGTTTACTACATTTCACCAGTCTGTCTGTGTGCTCCTGAAGTCTGCTACTCTCCTCACTGTTTACTACATTTCACCAGTCTGTCTGTGTGCTCCTGAAGTCTGCTACTCTCCTCACTGTTTACTACATTTCACCAGTCTGTCTGTGTGCTCCTGAAGTCTGCTACTCTCCTCACTGTTTACTGCATTTCACCAGTCTGTCTGTGTGCTCCTGAATTCTGATACTCTCATCACTGTTTACTGCATTTCACCAGTCTGTCTGTGTGCTTCTGAAGTCTGTTACTCTCTTCACTGTTTACAGCATTTCACCATTCTGTCTGTCTGTTCCTGAAGTCTGATAATCTCCTCACTTTTTGCTGCATTTCACCAGACTGTCTGTGTGCTCCTGAAGTCTGCTACTCTCCTCACTTTTTACTGCATTTCACCAGTCTGTCTGTGTGCTCCTGAAGTCTGCTACTCTCCTCACTGTTTACCACATTTCAACAGTCTGTCTGTGTGATCCTGAAGTCTGCTACTCTGCTCACTGTTTACTACATTTCACCAGTCTGTCTGTGCTCCTGAAGTCTGCTGCTCTCCTCACTGTTTACTACATTTCAACAGACTGTCTGTGTGCTCCTGAAGTCTGGTACTCTCCTCACTGTTTACTACATTTCACCAGTCTGTCTGTGTGCTCCTGAAGTCTGCTACTCTCCTCACTGTTTACTACATTTCACCAGTCTGTCTGTGTGCTCCTGAAGTCTGCTACTCTCCTCACTGTTTACTACATTTCACCAGTCTGTCTGTGTGCTCCTGAAGTCTGCTACTCTCCTCACTGTTTACTACATTTCACCAGTCTGTCTGTGTGCTCCTGAAGTCTGCTACTCTCCTCACTGTTTACTACATTTCACCAGTCTGTCTGTGTGCTCCTGAAGTCTGCTACTCTCCTCACTGTTTACTACATTTCACCAGTCTGTCTGTGTGCTCCTGAAGTCTGCTACTCTCCTCACTGTTTACTACATTTCACCAGTCTGTCTGTGTGCTCCTGAAGTCTGCTACTCTCCTCACTGTTTACTACATTTCACCAGTCTGTCTGTGCTCCTGAAGTCTGCTACTCTCCTCACTGTTTACTACATTTCACCAGTCTGTCTGTGTGCTCCTGAAGTCTGCTACTCTCCTCACTGTTTACTACATTTCACCAGTCTGTCTGTGCTCCTGAAGTCTGCTGCTCTCCTCACTGTTTACTACATTTCACCAGTCTGTCTGTGTGCTCCTGAAGTCTGCTACTCTCCTCACTGTTTACTACATTTCACCAGTCTGTCTGTGTGCTCCTGAAGTCTGCTACTCTCCTCACTGTTTACTACATTTCACCAGTCTGTCTGTGTGCTCCTGAAGTCTGCTACTCTCCTCACTGTTTACTACATTTCACCAGTCTGTCTGTGTGCTCCTGAAGTCTGCTACTCTCCTCACTGTTTACTACATTTCACCAGTCTGTCTGTGTGCTCCTGAAGTCTGCTACTCTCCTCACTGTTTACTACATTTCACCAGTCTGTCTGTGTGCTCCTGAAGTCTGCTACTCTCCTCACTGTTTACTACATTTCACCAGTCTGTCTGTGTGCTCCTGAAGTCTGCTACTCTCCTCACTGTTTACAACATTTCACCAGTCTGTCTGTGCTCCTGAAGTCTGCTACTCTCCTCACTGTTTTCTACATTTCACCAGTCTGTCTGTCTGTTCCTGAAGTCTGCTCATCTCCTCACTTTTTGCTGCATTTCACCAGTCTGTCTGTGTGCTCCTGAAGTCTGTTACTCTCCTCACTGATTGCTACATTTCACCAGTCTGTCTGTGTGCTCCTGAAGTCTGCTACTCTCCTCACTGTTTACTGCATTTCACGAGTCTGTCTGTGTGCTGCTGAAATCTGTTGCTCTCCTCACTGTTAACTGCATTTCACAATTCTGCCTGTGTGCTCCTGAAATCTGTTACTCTCCTCACTGTTCACTACATTTCACCAGTCTGTCTATGTGGTCCTGAAGTCTGCTACTTTCCTCACTGTTTGCTACATTTCACCAGTCTGTCTGTGTGCTCCTGAAGTCTGCTAATCTCCACACTGTTTACGACATTTCACCAGTCTGTCTGTGTGCTCCTGAAGTCTGATACTCTCCTCAAAGTTTACTGCATGTCACCAGTTTGTCAGTGTACTCCGGAAGTCTGATACTCTCCTCACTGTTTACTACATTTCACCAGTCTGTCTGTCTGCTCCTGAAGTCTGCTACTCTCCTCACTGTTTACTACATTTCACCAGTCTGTCTGTTTGCGTCTGAATTCTGCTACTCTCCTCACTGTTTACTGTCATTTCACCAGTCTGTCTGTGTGCTCCTGAAGTCTGCTACTCTCCTCACTGTTTACTGCATTTCACCAGTCTGTCTGTGTGCTCCTGAAGTCTGTTACTCTCCTCACTGTTTACTACATTTCACCAGTCTGTCTGTGTGCTCCTGAAGTCTGTTACTCTCCTCACTGTTTACTACATTTCACCAGTCTGTCTGTGTGCTCCTGAAGTCTGCTGCTCTCCTCACTGTTTACTACATTTCACCAGTCTGTCTGTCTGTTCCTGAATTCTGCTACTCTCCTCACTGTTTACTACATTTCACCAGTCTGTCTGTGTTCTCCTGAAGTCTGCTACTCTCCTCACTGTTTACTACATTTCACCAGTCTGTCTGTGTGCTCCTGAAGTCTGCTACTCTCCTCACTGTTTACTACATTTCACCAGTCTGTCTGTGCTCCTGAAGTCTGCTACTCTCCTCACTGTTTACTACATTTCACCAGTCTGTCTGTGTGCTCCTGAAGTCTGCTACTCTCCTCACTGTTTACTACATTTCACCAGTCTGTCTGTGTGCTCCTGAAGTCTGCTACTCTCTCACTGTTTACTACATTTCACCAGTCTGTCTGTGTGCTCCTGAAGTCTGCTACTCTCCTCACTGTTTACTACATTTCACCAGTCTGTCTGTGTGCTCCTGAAGTCTGCTACTCTCCTCACTGTTTACTACATTTCACCAGTCTGTCTGTGTGCTCCTGAAGTCTGCTACTCTCCTCACTGTTTACTACATTTCACCAGTCTGTCTGTGTGCTCCTGAAGTCTGCTACTCTCCTCACTGTTTACTACATTTCACCAGTCTGTCTGTGTGCTCCTGAAGTCTGCTACTCTCCTCACTGTTTACTACATTTCACCAGTCTGTCTGTGCTCCTGAAGTCTGCTACTCTCCTCACTGTTTACTACATTTCACCAGTCTGTCTTTGTGCTCCTGAAGTCTGTTACTCTCCTCACTGTTTACTACATTTCACCAGTCTGTCTGTGTGCTCCTGAAGTCTGCTGCTCTCCTCACTGTTTACTTCATTTCACCAGTCTGTCTGTGCTCCTGAAGTCTGCTACTCTCCTCACTGTTTACTACATTTCACCAGTCTGTCTGTGTGCTCCTGAAGTCTGCTACTCTCCTCACTGTTTACTACATTTCACCAGTCTGTCTGTGTGCTCCTGAAGTCTGCTACTCTCCTCACTGTTTACTACATTTCACCAGTCTGTCTGTGTGCTCCTGAAGTCTGCTACTCTCCTCACTGTTTACTACATTTCACCAGTCTGTCTGTGTGCTCCTGAAGTCTGCTGCTCTCCTCACTGTTTACTACATTTCACCAGTCTGTCTGTGCTCCTGAAGTCTGCTACTCTCCTCACTGTTTACTACATTTCACCAGTCTGTCTGTGTGCTCCTGAAGTCTGCTACTCTCCTCACTGTTTACTACATTTCACCAGTCTGTCTGTGTGCTCCTGAAGTCTGCTACTCTCCTCACTGTTTACTACATTTCACCAGTCTGTCTGTGTGCTCCTGAAGTCTGCTACTCTCCTCACTGTTTACTACATTTCACCAGTCTGTCTGTGTGCTCCTGAAGTCTGCTACTCTCCTCACTGTTTACTACATTTCACCAGTCTGTCTGTGTGCTCCTGAAGTCTGCTACTCTCCTCACTGTTTACTACATTTCACCAGTCTGTCTGTGTGCTCCTGAAGTCTGCTACTCTCCTCACTGTTTACTACATTTCACCAGTCTGTCTGTGTGCTCCTGAAGTCTGCTACTCTCCTCACTGTTTACTACATTTCACCAGTCTGTCTGTGTGCTCCTGAAGTCTGCTACTCTCCTCACTGTTTACTACATTTCACCAGTCTGTCTGTGTGCTCCTGAAGTCTGCTACTCTCCTCACTGTTTACTACATTTCACCAGTCTGTCTGTGTGCTCCTGAAGTCTGTTACTCTCCTCACTGTTTACTACATTTCACCAGTCTGTCTGTGTGCTCCTGAAGTCTGCTACTCTCCTCACTGTTTACTACATTTCACCAGTCTGTCTGTGCTCCTGAAGTCTGCTACTCTCCTCACTGTTTACTGCATTTCACCAGTCTGTCTGTCTGTTCCTGAAGTCTGCTCATCTCCTCACTGTTTACTGCATTTCACCAGTCTGTCTGTGTGCTCCTGAAGTCTGTTACTCTCCTCACTGTTTACTACATTTCACCAGTCTGTCTGTGTGCGTCTGAATTCTGCTACTCTCCTCACTGTTTACTACATTTCACCAGTCTGTCTGTGTGCTCCTGAAGTCTGCTACTCTCCTCACTGTTTACTACATTTCACCAGTCTGTCTGTGTGCTCCTGAAGTCTGCTACTCTCCTCACTGTTTACTACATTTCACCAGTCTGTCTGTGTGCTCCTGAAGTCTGTTATTCTCCTCACTGTTTACTACATTTCACCAGTCTGTCTGTGTGCTCCTGAAGTCTGCTACTCTCCTCACTGTTTACTACATTTCACCAGTCTGTCTGTGTGCTCTGAAGTCTGCTACTCTCCTCACTGTTTACTACATTTCACCAGTCTGTCTGTGTGCTCCTGAAGTCTGATACTCTCCTCACTGTTTACTACATTTCACCAGTCTGTCTGTGTGCTCCTGAAGTCTGCTACTCTCCTCACTGTTTACTACATTTCACCAGTCTGTCTGTGTGCTCCTGAAGTCTGCTACTCTCCTCACTGTTTACTACATTTCACCAGTCTGTCTGTGTGCTCCTGAAGTCTGCTACTCTCCTCACTGTTTACTACATTTCACCAGTCTGTCTGTGTGCTCCTGAAGTCTGTTACTCTCCTCACTGTTTACTACATTTCACCAGTCTGTCTGTGTGCTTCTGAAGTCAGCTATTCTCCTCACTGTTTTCTACATTTCAACTTCTCTCAATGTGATCCTGATGTCTGCTACTCTCCTCAGTGTTTACTACATTTCACCAGTCTGTCTTTGTGCTCCTGAAGTCTGTTACTCTCCTCACTGTTTACCACATTTCACCAGTCTGTCTGTGCTCCTGAAGTCTGCGACTCTCCTCACTGTTTTTTACATTTCACCAGTCTGTCTGTGTGATCCTGAAGTCTGCTACTCTCCTCACTGTTTACAACATTTCCCCAGTCCGTCTGTGTGCTCCTGAAGTCTGATACTCTCCTCACTGTTTACTACATTTCACCAGTCTGTCTGTGTGCTCCTGAAGTCAACTGCTCTCCTCACTGTTTACTACATTTCACCAGTCTCTCTGTGTGATCCTGAAGTCTGCTACTCTCCTCACTGTTTACGACATTTCACCAGTCTGTCTGTGTGCTCCTGAACTCTGCTACTCTCCTCACTGTTTACAGCATTTCACCAGTCTGTCTGTGTGCTCCTGAAGTCTGCTGCTCTCCTCACTGTTTACTGCATTTCACCAGTCTGTCTGTGTGCTCCTGAAGTCTGCTACTCTCCTCACTGTTTACTACATTTCACCAGTCTGTCTGTGTGCTCCTGAAGTCTGCTGCTCTCCTCACTGTTTACTACATTTCACCAGTCTGTCTGTGTGCTCCTGAAGTCTGCTACTCTCCTCACTGTTTACTACATTTCACCAGTCTGTCTGTGTGCTCCTGAAGTCTGCTACTCTCCTCACTGTTTACTACATTTCACCAGTCTGTCTGTGTGCTCCTGAAGTCTGCTACTCTCTCACTGTTTACTACATTTCACCAGTCTGTCTGTGTGCTCCTGAAGTCTGCTACTCTCCTCACTGTTTACTACATTTCACCAGTCTGTCTGTGTGCTCCTGAAGTCTGCTACTCTCCTCACTGTTTACTACATTTCACCAGTCTGTCTGTGTGCTCCTGAAGTCTGCTACTCTCCTCACTGTTTACTACATTTCACCAGTCTGTCTGTGTGCTCCTGAAGTCTGCTACTCTCCTCACTGTTTACTACATTTCACCAGTCTGTCTGTGCTCCTGAAGTCTGCTACTCTCCTCACTGTTTACTACATTTCACCAGTCTGTCTGTGTGCTCCTGAAGTCTGCTACTCTCCTCACTGTTTACTACATTTCACCAGTCTGTCTGTGTGCTCCTGAAGTCTGCTACTCTCCTCACTGTTTACTACATTTCACCAGTCTGTCTGTGTGCTCCTGAAGTCTGCTACTCTCCTCACTGTTTACTACATTTCACCAGTCTGTCTGTGTGCTCCTGAAGTCTGCTACTCTCCTCACTGTTTACTACATTTCACCAGTCTGTCTGTGTGCTCCTGAAGTCTGCTACTCTCCTCACTGTTTACTACATTTCACCAGTCTGTCTGTGTGCTCCTGAAGTCTGCTACTCTCCTCACTGTTTACTACATTTCACCAGTCTGTCTGTGTGCTCCTGAAGTCTGCTGCTCTCCTCACTGTTTACTACATTTCACAAGTCTGTCTGTGTGCGCCTGAAGTCTGCTGCTCTCCTCACTGTTTACTACATTTCACGAGTCTGTCTGTGTGCTCCTGAAGTCTGATACTCTGCTCACTGTTTACTGCATTTCACGAGTCTGTCTGTGTGCTCCTGAAGTCTGATACTCTCCTCACTGTTTACTACATTTCACCAGTCTGTCTGTGTGCTTCTGAAGTTTGGTACTCTCTTCACTGTTTACAACATTTCACCAGTCTGTCTGTCTGTTCCTGAAGTCTGATAATCTCCTCACGTTTTGCTGCATTTCACCAGTCTGTCTGTGTGCTCCTGAATTCTGCTGCTCTCCTCATTGTTTACTACATTTCACCAGTCTGTCTGTGCTCCTGAAGTCTGTTACTCTCCTCACTGTTTACCACATTTCACCAGTCTGTCTGTGCTCCTGAAGTCTGCGGCTCTCCTCACTGTTTTCTACATTTCACCAGTCTGTCTGTGTGATCCTGAAGTCTGCTGCTCTCCTGACTGTTTACTACATTTCACCAGTCTGTCTGTGTGCTCCTGAAGTCTGATACTCTCCTCACTGTTTACTACATTTCACCAGTCTGTCTGTGTCATCCTGAAGGCTGTTAATCTCCTCACTGTTTACTACATTTCATCAATCTGTCTGAGTGCTCCTGAAGTCTGCTACTTTCCTCACTGTTTACTACGTTTCACCAGTCTGTTTGTGTGCTCCTGAAGTCTGCTACTCTCCTCACTGTTTACGACATTTCAATATGTCTGTCTATGTGCACCTGAAGACTACTACTCTCCTCCATGTTTACTACATTTCACCAGTCTGTCTGTGTGTTCGTGAATTCTGCCACTCTCCTCACTGTTTACTACATTTCACCAGTCTGCTTGTGTGCTCCTGAATTCTGTTACTCACCTCACTGTTTACTACATTTCAACAGACTCTCTGTGCTCCTGAAGTCTGCTACTCTCCTCACTGTTTATTACATTTCACCATTCTGTCTGTGTGATCCTGAAGTCTGCGACTCTCCTCACTGTTTCCTGCATTTCACCAGTCTGTCTGTGTGTTCCTGAAGTCTGTTACTCTCCTCACTGTTTCCTACATTTCACCAGTCTGTCAGTGCTCCTAAAGTCTGCTGCTCTCCTCGATGTTTACTACATTTCACCAGTCTGTCTGTGCTCCTGAAGTCTGCTGCTCTCCTCACTGTTTACAACATTTCACCAGTCTGTCTTTGTGCTCCTGAAGTCTGTTACTCTCCTCACTGTTTACAGCATTTCACCAGTCTGTCTGTCTGTTCCTGAAATCTGATAATCTCCTCACGTTTTGCTGCATTTCACCAGTCTGTCTGTGTGCTCCTGAATTCTGCTACTCTCCTCACTGTTTACTACCTTTCACCAGTCTGTCTGTGCTCCTGAAGTCTGTTACTCTCCTCACTGTTTACGACATTTCACCAGTCTGTCTGTGTGCGTCTGAATTCTGCTACTCTCCTCACTGTTTACTACATTTCACCAGTCTGTCTGTGTGCTCCTGAAGTCTGTTACTCTCCTCACTGTTTACTACATTTCACCAGTCTGTCTGTGTGCTCTGAAGTCTGCTACTCTCCTCACTGTTTACTACATTTCACCAGTCTGTCTGTGTGCTCCTGAAGTCTGCTACTCTCCTCACTGTTTACTACATTTCACCAGTCTGTCTGTGTGCTCCTGAAGTCTGCTGCTCTCCTCACTGTTTACTACATTTCACCAGTCTGTCTGTGTGCTCCTGAAGTCTGATACTCTCCTCACTGTTTACTACATTTCACCAGTCTGTCTGTGTGCTCCTGAAGTCTGTTACTCTCCTCACTGTTTTCTACATTTCACCAGTCTGTCTGTGTGCTCCTGAAGTCTGCTAATCTCCTCACTGTTTACTACATTTCACCAGTCTGTCTGTGTGCTCCTGAAGTCTGCTACTCTCTCACTGTTTACTACATTTCACCAGTCTGTCTGTGTGCTCCTGAAGTCTGTTACTCTCCTCACTGTTTACTACATTTCACCAGTCTGTCTGTGTGCTCCTGAAGTCTGCTACTCTCCTCACTGTTTACTACATTTCACCAGTCTGTCTGTGTGCTCCTGAAGTCTGCTACTCTCCTCACTGTTTACTACATTTCAACAGTCTGTCTGTGTGCTCCTGAAGTCTGCTACTCTCCTCACTGTTTACTACATTTCACCAGTCTGTCTGTGTGTTCCTGAAGTCTGCTACTCTCCTCACTGTTTACTACATTTCACCAGTCTGTCTGTGTGCTCCTGAAGTCTGTTACTCTCCTCACTGTTTACTACATTTCACCAGACTGTCTGTGTGCTCCTGAAGTCTGCTACTCTCCTCACTGTTTACTACATTTCACCAGTCTGTCTGTGTGATCCTGAAGTCTGCGACTCTCCTCACTGTTTCCTACATTTCACCAGTCTGTCTGTGTGTTCCTGAAGTCTGTTACTCTCCTCACTGTTTCCTACATTTCACCAGTCTGTCAGTGCTCCTAAAGTCTGCTGCTCTCCTCGATGTTTACTACATTTCACCAGTCTGTCTGTGCTCCTGAAGTCTGCTGCTCTCCTCACTGTTTACAACATTTCACCAGTCTGTCTTTGTGCTCCTGAAGTCTGTTACTCTCCTCACTGTTTACAGCATTTCACCAGTCTGTCTGTCTGTTCCTGAAGTCTGATAATCTCCTCACGTTTTGCTGCATTTCACCAGTCTGTCTGTGTGCTGCTGAATTCTGCTACTCTCCTCACTGTTTACTACCTTTCACCAGTCTGTCTGTGCTCCTGAAGTCTGTTACTCTCCTCACTGTTTACGACATTTCACCAGTCTGTCTGTGTGCGTCTGAATTCTGCTACTCTCCTCACTGTTTACTACATTTCACCATTCTGTCTGTGTGCTCCTGAATTCTGCTACTTTTCTCACTGTTTAGTACATTTCACCAGTCTGTCTGTGTGCTCCTGAAGTCTGCTACTCTCCTCACTGTTTACTACATTTCACCAGTCTGTCTGTGTGCTCCTGAAGTCTGCTACTCTCTTCACTGTTTACTACATTTCACCAGTCTGTCTGTGTGCTCCTGAAGTCTGCTACTCTCCTCACTGTTTACTACATTTCACCAGTCTGTCTGTGTGCTCCTGAATTCTGATACTCTCCTCACTGTTTACTACATTTCACCAGTCTGTCTGTGTGCTCCTGAAGTCTGCTACTCTCCTCACTGTTTTCTACATTTCACCAGTCTGTCTGTGTGCTCCTGAAGTCTGATACTCTCCTCACTGTTTACTACATTTCACCAGTCTGTCTGTGTGCTCCTGAAGTCTGCTACTCTCCTCACTGTTTACTACATTTCACGAGTCTGTCTGTGTGCTCCTGAAGTCTGATACTCTCCTCACTGTTTACTACATTTCACCAGTCTGTCTGTGTGCTTCTGAAGTCTGCTACTCTCTCACTGTTTACTACATTTCACCAGTCTGTCTGTGTGCTCCTGAAGTCTGCTACTCTCTTCACTGTTTACCACATTTCACCAGTCTGTCTGTGTGATCCTGAAGGCTGTTAATCTCCTCACTGTTTACTACATTTCACCAGTCTGTCTGTGTGCTCCTGAAGTCTGTTACTCTCCTCACTGTTTACTACATTTCACCAGTCTGTCTGTGCTCCTGAAGTCTGCGACTCTCCTCACTGTTTTCTACATTTCACCTGTCTGTCTGTGTGATCCTGAAGTCTGCTGCTCTCCTCACTGTTTTCTACATTTCAACAGACTGTCTGTGCTCCTGAAGTCTGCTACTCTCCTCACTGTTTACTACATTTCACCAGTCTGTCTGTGTGATCCTGAAGTCTGCTACTCTCCTCACTTTTTACTACATTTCACCAGTCTGTCTGCGTGTTCCTGAATTCTGCTAATCTCCTCACTGTTTACTACATTTCACCAGTCTGTCTGTGTGCTCCTGAAGTCTGATACTCTCCTCACTGTTTACTACATTTCACCAGTCTGTCGTGTGCTCCTGAATTCTGATGCTCTCCTCACTGTTTACTGCATTTCACCATTCTGTCTGTGTGCTCCTGAAGTCTGCTACTCTCCTCACTGTTTACTACATTTCACCAGTCTGTCTGTGTGCTCCTGAAGTCTGTTACTCTCCTCACTGTTTACTACATTTCACCAGTCTGTCTGTTTGCGTCTGAATTCTGCTACTCTCCTCACTGTTTACTACATTTCAACAGTCTGTCTGTGCTCCTGAAGTCTGCTACTCTCCTCACTGTTTACTACATTTCACCAGTCTGTCTGTGTGCTCCTGAAGTCTGTTATTCTCCAAACTATTTAATACATTTCACCAGTCTGTCTGTGTGCTTCTGCAGTCTGCTTCTCTCCTCACTGTTTACTACATTTCACCAGTCTGTCTGTGTGCCCTGAAGTCTGTTACTCTCCTCACTGTTTACTACATTTCACCAGTCTGTCTGTGTGCGTCTGAATTCTGCTACTCTCCTCACTGTTTACTACATTTCACCATTCTGTCTGTGTGCTCCTGAAGTCTGCTGCTCTCCTCACTTTCTACTACATTTCACCAGTCTGTCTGTTTGCTCCTGAAGTCTGCTACTCTCCTCACTGTTTACCACATTTCAACAGTCTGTCTGTGCTCCTGAAGTTTGCTACTCTCCTCACTGTTTTCTACATTTCACCAGTCTGTCTGTGTGATCCTGAAGTCTTCTACTCTGCTCACTGTTTACTACATTTCACCAGTCTGTCTGTGCTCCTGAAGTCTGCTGCTCTCCTCACTGTTTACTACATTTCAACAGACTGTCTGTGTGCTCCTGAAGTCTGGTACTCTCTTCACTGTTTGCTACATTTCACCTGTCTGTCTGTGTGCTCCTGAAGTCTGTTACTCTCCTCAGTGTTTACTACATTTCACCAGTCTGTCTGTGTGCTCCTGAAGTCTGGTACTCTCCTCACTTTTACTACATTTCACCAGTCTGTCTGTGTGCTCCTGAAGTCTGTTGCTCTCCTCACTGTTTCCTACATTTCACCAGTCTGTCTGTGTGCCCCTGAAGTCTGCTACTCTCCTCACTGTTTACTACATTTCTCCAGTCCGTCTGTGTGCTCCTGAAGTCTGCTACTCTCCTCACTGTTTACTACATTTCACCAGTATGTCTTTCTGCTCCTGAAGTATGCTACTCTCCTCACTGTTTACTACATTTCACCAGTCTGTCTGTGAGATCCTGAAGTCTGCTACTCTCTTCACTGTTCACAACGTTTCACCAGTCTGTCTGTGTGCTCCTGAAGTCTGCTGCTCTCCTCACTGTTTACAACATTTCACAAGTCTGTCTGTGTGCTCCTGAAGTCTGCTACTCTCCTCACTGTTTACCACATTTCAACAGTCTGTCTGTGCTCCTGAAGTCTGCGACTCTCCTCACTGTTTTCTACATTTCACCAGTCTGTCTGTCTGTTCCTGAAGTTTGCTCATCTCCTCACTTTTTGCTGCATTTCACCAGTCTTTCTGTTTGCTCCTGAAGTCTGTTACTCTCCTCACTGTTTACTACATTTCACCAGTCTGTCTGTGTGCGTCTGAATTCTGCAACTCTCCTCACTGTTTACTACATTTCACCAGTCAGTCTGTGTTCTCCTAAAGTCTGTTACTCTCCTTACAGTTTACTACATTTCTCCAGTCTGTCTGTGTGTTCCTCAAGTCTGCTACTCTCCTCACTGTTTACTACATTTCACCAGTCTGTCTGTGTGCTCCTGATGTCTGTTATTCTCCAAACTGTTTAATACATTTCGTCAGTCTGTCTGTGTGCTTCTGCAGTCTGCTACTCTCCTCACTGTTTACTATATTTCACCAGTCTCTCTGTGTGCTCATGAAGTCTGCTGATCTCCTCACTGTTTACTACATTTCACCAGTCTGTCTGTGTGCTCCTGAAGTCTTCTACTCTCCTCACTGTTTACTACATTTCACCAGTCTGTCTGTGTGCTCCTGAAGTCTGTTATTCTCCTTACTGTTTACTACATTTCACCAGTCTGTCTGTGTGCTCCTGAAGTCTGCTACTCTCCTCACTGTTTACTACATTTCACCAGTCTGTCTGTGTGATCCTGAAGTCTGCTAATCTCCTCACTTTTTACTACATTTCACCAGTATGTTTGCGTGTTCCTGAATTCTGCTAATATCCTCCCTGTTTACTACATTTCACCAGTCTGTCTGTGTGCTCATGAAGTCTGATACTATCCTCATTGTTTATTACATTTAACCTTCCTGTCTGTGTGCTCCTGAATTCTGATACTCTCCTCACTGTTTACTGCATTTCACCAGTCTGTCTGTCTGTTCCTGAAGTCTGCTAATCTCCTCACTGTTTACTACATTGCACTAGTCTGTCTGTGTGCTCCTGAAGTCTGTTACTCTCCTCACTCTTTACTACATTTCACCAGTCTGTCTGTTTGCGTTTTAATTCTGCTACTCTCCTCACTGTTTACTGCATTTCACCAGTCTGTCTGTATCTTCCTGATGTCTGCTAATCTCCTCACTGTTTGCTGCATTTCACCAGTGTGTCTGTGTGCTCCTGAAGTCTGTTACTCTCCTCACTCTTTACTACATTTCACCAGTCTGTCTGTGTGCGTCTGAATTCTGCTACTCTCCTCACTGTTTACTACATTTCACCAGTCTGTCTGTGTGTTCCTGAAGTCTGCTACTCTCCTCACTGTTTACTACATTTCACCAGTCTGTCTGTGCTCCTGAAGTCTGCTGATCTCCTCACTTTTTACTACATTTCACCAGTCTGTCTGTGTGCTCCTGAAGTCTGCTACTCTCCTCACTTTTTGCTGCATTTCACCAGTCTGTCTGTGTGCTCCTGAATTCTGCTACTCTCCTCACTGTTTACTGCATTTCACCAGTCTGTCTTTGTGCTCCTGAAGTCTGCTGATCTCCTCATTGTTTACTACATTTCACCAGTTTGTCTGTGTGCTCTTGAATTCTGCTACTCTCCTCACTGTTTACTACATTTCACCAGTCTGTCTGTGTGCTCCTGAAGTCTGCTAATCTCCTCACTATTTACTATATTTCACCAGTCTGTCTGTGTGCTCCTGAAGTCTGCTGCTCTCCTCACTGTTTACTGCACTTCACCAGTCTGTCTGTGTGCTCCCGAAGTCTGTTACTCTCCTCACTGTTTACTACATTTCACCAGTCTGTCTATGTGATCCTGAAGTCAGCTACTCTCCTCTCTGTTTACTACATTTCACCAGTCTGTTTGCGTGTTCCTGAATTCTGCTAATATCCGCACTGTTTACCACATTTCACCAGTCTGTCTGTGTGATCCTGAAGTCTGATACTCTCCTCACTGTTTACTACATTTCACCAGTCTGTCTGTGTACTCCTGATTTCTACTGCTCTCCTCACTATTTACTGCATTTCACCAGTCTGTCTGTGTGCGTCTGAATTCTGCTACTCTCCTCACTGTTTACTATATTTCAGCAGTCTGTCTGTGTGAACCTGAATTCTGATACACTCCTCATTGTTTACTACATTTAACCATCCTGTCTGTGTGCTCCTGAATTCTGATACTCTCCATACTGTTTACTGCATTTCCCCAGGCTGTCTGTGTGCTCCCAAAGTCTGTTACTCTCTTCACTGTTTACAGCATTTCAGCAGTCTGTCTGTCTGTTCCTGAAGTCTATTACTCTCCTCACTGTTTACGACATTTCAATATGTCTGTCTATGTGCACCTGAAGTCTACTACTCTCCTCACTGTTTACTACATTTCACCAGTCTGTCTGTGTACTCCTGAATTCCACTGCTCTCCTCACTATTTACTGCATTTCACCAGTCTGTCTGTGTGCGTCTGAATTCTGCTGCTCTCCTCACTTTTTCTACCTTTCACAAGTCTGTCTGTGTGCTCCTAAAGTCTGTTACTCTCCTCACTGTTTACTACATTTCACCAGTCTGTCTGTGTGCTCCTGACGTCTGCTAATCTCCTCACACTTTACTACATTTCAACAGTCTGTCTGTGTGCTCCTGATGTCTTCTACTCTCCTCACTGTTTACTACATTTCACCAGTCTGTCTGTGTCTTCCTGATGTCTGCTAATCTCCTCACTGTTTGCTGCATTTCACCAGTCTGTCTGTGTGCGTCCTGAAGTCTGCTACTCTCCTCACTGTTTACTACATTTCACCAGTCAGTCTGTGCTCCTGAAGTCTGCTGATCTCCTCACTGTTTACTACATTTCAGCAGTCTATCTGTGTGCTCCTGAATTCTGATACTCTCATCACTGTTTACGACATTTCACCAGTCTGTCTGTGTGCTTCTGAAGTCTGCTACTCTCCTCACTGTTTACTACATTTCACCAGTCTGTCTTTGTGCTCCTGAAGTCTGTTACTCTCCTCACTGTTTACCACATTTCACCAGTCTGTCTGTGTGCTCCTGAAGTCTGCTGCTCTCCTCACTGTTTACTACATTTCACAAGTCTGTCGTGTGCTCCTGAAGTCTGCTACTCTCCTCACTGTTTACTACATTTCACCAGTCTGTCTGTGTGCTCCTGAAGTCTGATACTCTCCTCACTGTTTACTGCATTTCATCAGTCTGTCTGTCTGTTCCTGAAGTCTGATAATCTCCTCACGTTTTGCTGCATTTCACCAGTCTGTCTGTGTGCTCCTGAATTCTGCTACTCTCCTCACTGTTTACTACATTTCACCAGTCTGTCTGTGTGCTCCTGATGTCTGTTATTCTCCAAACTATTTAATACATTTCGCCAGTCTGTCTGTGTGCTTCTGCAGTCTGCTACTCTCCTCACTGTTTACTATATTTCACCAGTCTGTCTGTGTGCTCCTGAAGTCTGCTGCTCTCCTCACTGTTTACTACATTTCACCAGTCTGTCTGTGTGATCCTGAAGTCTGCGACTCTCCTCACTGTTTCCTCCATTTCACCAGTCTGTCTGTGTGTTCCTGAAGTCTGTTACTCTCCTCACTGTTTCCTACATTTCAGCAGTCTGTCTGTGCTCCTGAAGTCTGCTGCTCTCCTCACTGTTTACTACATTTCACCAGTCTGTCTGTGTGCTCCTGAAGTCTGCTACTCTCCTCACTGTTTACTACATTTCACCAGTCTGTCTGTGTGCTCCTGAAGTCTGATACTCTCCTCACTGTTTACTACATTTCACCAGTCTGTCTGTGTGCTCCTGAAGTCTGCTGCTCTCCTCACTGTTTACTACATTTCACCAGTCTGTCTGTGTGCTCCTGAAGTCTGCTACTCTCCTCACTGTTTACTACATTTCACCAGTCTGTCTGTGTGCTCCTGAAGTCTGATACTCTCCTCACTGTTTACTGCATTTCACCAGTCTGTCTGTGTGCTCTGAAGTCTGATACTCTCCTCACTGTTTACTACATTTCACCAGTCTGTCTGTGTGCTCCTGAAGTCTGCTACTCTCCTCACTGTTTACTACATTTCACCAGTCTGTCTGTGCTCCTGAAGTCTGTTACTCTCCTCACTGTTTACTACATTTCACCATTCTGTCTGTGTGCTCCTGAAGTCTGTTACTCTCCTCACTGTTTACCACATTTCACCAGTCTGTCTGTGCTCCTGAAGTCTGCGACTCTCCTCACTGTTTTCTACATTTCACCAGTCTGTCTGTGTGATCCTGAAGTCTGCTGCTCTCCTCACTGTTTACTACATTTCACCAGTCTGTCTGTGTGATCCTGAAGTCTGCTGCTCTCCTCACTGTTTTCTACATTTCACCAGTCTGTCTGTGTGATCCTGAAGTCTGCTGCTCTCATCACTGTTTACTACATTTCAATAGACTGTCTGTGCTCCGAAAGTCTACTACTCTCCTCACTGTTTACTACATTTCACCAGTCTCTCTGTGTGATCCTGAAGTCTGCTACTCTCCTCACTGCTTACTCCATTTCACCAGTCTCTCTGTGTGCTCCTGAACTCTGCTACTTTCCTCACTGTTTACTGCATTTCAACAGTCTGTCTGTGTCCTCCTGAAGTCTG
>JASTWF010000033.1:3441397-3456880 GCA_030390025.1 Squalus acanthias | reverse complement strand
AGGAGAGTAGCAGACTTCAGGATCACACAGACAGACTGGTGAAATGTAGTAAACAGTGAGGAGAGTAGCAGACTTCAGGAGCACACAGACTGACTGGTGAAATGCAGTAAACAGTAAGGAGAGTAACAGACTTCAGGAGCACACAGACAGACTGGTGAAGTGCAGTAAACAGTGAGGAGAGCAGCAGACTTCAGGAGCACACAGACAGACTGGTGAAATATAGTAAATAGTGAGGAGATTAGCAGACTTCAGGAGCACACAGACAGACTGGTGAAATGTAGTAAACAGTGAGGAGAGTAGCAGAATTCAAGAGCACACAGACAAACTGGTGAAATGTAGTAAACAATGAGGAGATCAGCAGACTTCAGGAGCACAGACAGACTGGTGAAATGTAGTAAACAGTGAGGAGAGTAGCAGACTGCCGAAGCACACAGAGAGACTGGCGAAATGTATTAAACAGTTTGGAGAGTAACAGACTTCCGGAGCACACAGACAGACTGGTGAAATGTAGTAAACAGTGAGGAGAGTAGCATACTTCAGGAGCACAAAGACAGACTGGTGAAATGCAGCAAAAAGTGAGGAGATTAGCAGACATCATGAGCACACAGACAGACTGGTGCAATGTAGTAAACAGTGAGGAGAGTAGCAGACTTCAGGAACAGACAGACAGACTGGAGAAATGCTGTAAAGAGTGAAGAGAGTACCAGACTTCAGGAGCACACAGACAGACTGGTGAAATGTAGTAAAAAGTGATGAGATCAGCAGACTTCAGGAGCACAGACAGACTGGTGAAATGTAGTAAACAGGGAGGATATTAGCAGAATTCAGGAACACGCAAACATACTGGTGAAATGTAGTAAAAAGTGAGGAGATTAGCAGACTTCAGGATCACACAGACAGACTGGTGAAATGTAATAAACAGTGAGGAGAGTAGCAGACTTCAGGAGCACACAGACAGACTGGTGAAATGTAGTAAACAGTGAGGAGATCAGCAGACTTCATGAGCACACAGAGAGACTGATGAAATATAGTAAACAGTGAGGAGAGTAGCAGACTGAAGAAGCACACAGACAGACTGACGAAATGTATTAAACAGTTTGGAGAATAACAGACATCAGGAGCACACAGACAGACTGGTGAAATGTAGTAAACAGTGAGGAGAGTAGCAGACTTGAGGAACACACAGACAGACTGGAGAAATGTAGTAAACTGTAAGGAGAGTAACAGACTTTAGGAGAACACAGACTGACTGGTGAAATGTAGTAAACAGTGAGGAGAGTAGCAGAATTCAGACGCACACAGACAGACTGGTGAAATGTAGTAAACAGTGAGTAGAATAACAGATTTCAAAAGCACACAGACAGACTGGTGAAACGCAGCAAAAAGTGAGGAGATGAGCAGACTTCAGGAACAGACAGACAGACTGGTGAAATGTAGAAAACAGTGAGGAGAGTCGCAGACTTCAGGAGCACAGACAGACTGTTGAAATGTGGTAAACAGTGAGGAGAGTAGCAGACTTCAGGAGCACACAGACAGACTTGTGAAATGTTGTAAACAGTGAGGAGAGCAGCAGACTTCAGGAGCACACAGACAGACTGGTGAAACGTTGTAAACAGTGAAGAGAGTAGCAGACTTCAGGATCACACAGACAGACTGGTGAAATGTAGTAAACAGTGAGGAGAGTAGCATACTTCAGGAGCACAAAGACATACTGGTGAAATGTAGTGAACAGTGAGGAGAGTAGCAGACTTCAGGAGCACACAGACGGACTGGTGAAATGTAGTAAACAGTGAGGAGAGTAGCAGACTTCAGGGGCACACAGACAGACTGGTGAAATGTAGGAAACAGTGAGGAGAGCAACAGACTTCAGGAGCACACAGACAGACTGGTGAAATGTAGTAAAAGTGAGGAGAGTACCAGACTTCAGGAGCACACAGACAGACTGGTGAAATGTAGTAAACACTGAGGAGAGTAACAGACTTCAGGAGCACACAGACAGACAGGTGAAATGTAGCAAACAGTGAAGAGAGTACCAGACTTCAGGAGCACACAGACAGTCTGTTGAAATGTAGTAAACAGTGAGGAGAGCAGCAGATTTCAGGAGCACAGACAGACTGGTGAAATGTAGTAAACAGTGAGCAGAGTAGAAGACTTCAGGATCACACAGACAGACTGGTGAAATGTGGAAAACAGTGAGGAGAGTAGCAGACTTCAGGAGCACAGACAGACTGTTGAAATGTGGTAAACAGTGAGGAGAGTAGCAGACTTCAGGAGCAAACAGACAGACTGGTGAAATGTAGTAAAAAGTGAGGAGAGCAGCAGACTTCAGGAGCACACAGACAGAATGGTGAAATGTAGTAAACAGTGAGGAGGGTAGCAGAATTCAGACGCACACAGACAGACTGGTGAAATGTAGTAAACAGTGAGCAGTGTAACAGACTTCAGGGGCACACAGACAGACTGGTGAAATATAGTAAACAGTGAGGAGAGTAGCAGACTGCAGAAGCACACAGACAGACTGGCGAAATGTATTAAATAGTTTGGAGAATAACAGACATCAGGAGCACACAGACAGACTGGTGAAATGTAGTAAACAGTGAGGAGAGTAGTAGACTTTCGGAGCACAGACAGTCTATTGAAATGTAGTACACAGTGAGGAGAGTAGCAGAATTCAAACGCAAACAGACAGACTGGTGAAATGTAGTAAAGAGTGAGGAGAGTAACAGACTTCAGGAGCACACAGACAGACTAGTGCAATGTAGTAAACAGTGAGGAGATTAGCAGACTTCAGGAACAGACAGACAGACTGGTGAAATGCAGTAAACAGTGAGGAGAGTATCAGAATTCAGGAGCACACAGACAGGATGGTTAAATGTAATAAACAATGAGGATAGTATCAGACTTCAGGAGCACACAGACAGACTGGTGAAATGTAGTAAACAGGGCGGATATTAGCAGAATTCAGGAACACGCAAACATACTGGTGAAATGTAGTAAAAAGTGAGGAGATTAGCAGACTTCAGGAGCACACAGACAGACTGGTGAAATGTAGTAAACAGTAAGGAGAATAACAGACTTCAGGAGCACACAGACAGACTGGTGAAATGCAGTAAACAGTGAGGAGAGTAGAAGACTTCAGGAGCACACAGACAGACTGGTGAAATGTAGTAAACAGTGAGGAGATCAGCAGACTTCATGAGCACACAGAGAGACTGGTGAAATATAGTAAACAGTGAGGAGAGTAGCAGACTGCAGAAGCACACAGACAGACTGGCGAAATGTATTAAACAGTTTGGAGAATAACAGACATCAGGAGCACACAGACAGACTGGTGAAATGTAGTTAACAGTGAGGAGAGTAGCAGACTTGAGGAACACACAGACAGACTGGAGAAATATAGTAAACTGTAAGGAGAGTAACAGACTTTAGGAGAACACAGACTGACTGGTGAAATGTAGTAAACAGTGAGGAGAGTTGCAGAATTCAGACGCACACAGACAGACTGGTGAAATGTAGTAAACAGTGAGGAGAGTAGCAGACTTCAGGAGCACACAGACAGACTTGTGAAATGTAGTAAACAGTGAGGAGAGCAGCACACTTCAGGAGCACACAGACAGACTGGTGAAATGTGGTAAACAGTGAGGAGAGTAACAGACTTCAGGAGCACAAAGACAGACTGGTGAAATGTAGTAAACAGTGAGGAGAGCAGCAGACTTCAGGAGCACAGACAGACTGGTGAAATGTAGTAAACATCGAGGAGAGCAGCTGACTTTAGGAGCACAGACAGACTGGTGAAATGTAATAAGCAGTGAGGAGAGTAGCAGACTTCAGGAGCACAGAGAGTCTGTTGAAATGTAGTAAACAGTGAGGAGAGTAACAGAATTCAGGAGCACACAGACAGACTGGTGAAATGTAGTAAACAGTGAGGAGAATAGCAGAATTCAGGAACACACAGACAGACTGGTGAAATGCAGCAAAGAGTGAGGAGAGTGGCTGAATTCACGAACACACAGACAGACTGGTGAAATGTAGTAAACATTGAGGAGAGTAGTAGACTTCAGGTGCACATAGACAGACATATTGAAATGTAGTAAACAGTGAGGAGATTAGCGGACTTCAGGAACACACAGACAGACTGGTGAAATGCAGTAAACAGTGAGGAGATTAACAGCCTTCAGGATCACACAGACAGACTGGTGAAATGTAGTAAACAGTGAGGAGAGTAGCAGACTTCAGGAGCACACAGACAGACTGGTGAAATGTAGTCAACAGTAAGGAGAATAACAGACTTCAGGAGCACACAGACAGACTGGTGAAATGTAGTAAACAGTGAGGAGAGTAGAAGACTTCAGGAGCACACAGACAGACTGGTGAAATGTAGTAAACAGTGAGGAGATCAGCAGACTTCATGAGCACACAGAGAGACTGGTGAAATATAGTAAACAGTGAGGAGAGTAGCAGACTGCAGAAGCACACAGACAGACTGGCGAAATGTATTAAACAGTTTGGAGAATAACAGACATCAGGAGCACACAGACAGACTGGTGAAATGTAGTTAACAGTGAGGAGAGTAGCAGACTTGAGGAACACACAGACAGACTGGAGAAATATAGTAAACTGTAAGGAGAGTAACAGACTTTAGGAGAACACAGACTGACTGGTGAAATGTAGTAAACAGTGAGGAGAGTTGCAGAATTCAGACGCACACAGACAGACTGGTGAAATGTAGTAAACAGTGAGGAGAGTAACAGACTTCAGGTGCACACAGAAAGACTGGTGAAATGCAGCAAAAAGTGAGGAGATGAGCAAACTTCAGGAACAGACAGACAGACTGGTGAAATGTAGAAAACAGTGAGGAGAGTCGCAGACTTCAGGAGCACAGACAGACTGTTGAAATGTGGTAAACAGTGACGAGAGTAGCAGACTTCAGGAGCACACAGACAGACTTGTGAAATGTTGTAAACAGTGAGGAGAGCAGCAGACTTCAGGAGCACACAGACAGACTGGTGAAATGTAGGAAACAGTGAGGAGAGCAACAGACTTCAGGAGCACACAGACAGACTGGTGAAATGTAGTAAAAGTAAGGAGAGTACCAGACTTCAGGAGCACACATACAGACTGGTGAAATGTAGTAAACACTGAGGAGAGTAACAGACTTCAGGAGCACACAGACAGACAGGTGAAATGTAGCAAACAGTGAAGAGAGTACCAGACTTCAGGAGCACACAGACAGTCTGCTGAAATGCAGTAAACAGTGAGGAGAGCAGCAGACTTCAGGAGCAAAGACAGACTGCTGAAATGTAGTAAACAGTGAGCAGAGTAGAAGACTTCAGGATCACACAGACAGACTGGTGAAATGTAGAAAACAGTGAGGAGAGTAGCAGACTTCAGGAGCACAGACAGACTGTTGAAATGTGGTAAACAGTGAGGAGAGTAGCAGACTTCAGGAGCAAACAGACAGACTGGTGAAATGTAGTAAAAAGTGACGAGAGCAGCAGACTTCAGGAGCACACAGACAGAATGGTGAAATGTAGGAAACAGTGAGGAGAGTAGCAGAATTCAGACGCACACAGACAGACTGGTGAAATGTAGTAAACAGTGAGGAGAGTAACAGACTTCAGGGGCACACAGACAGACTGGTGAAATATAGTAAACAGTGAGGAGAGTAGCAGACTGCAGAAGCACATAGACAGACTGGCGAAATGTAGAAATAGTTTGGAGAATAACAGACATCAGGAGCACACAGACAGACTGGTGAAATGTAGAAAACAGTGAGGAGAGCAGCAGACTTCAGGATCACACAGACAGACTGGTGAAATGTAGAAAACAGTGAGGAGAGCAGCAGACTTCAGGATCACACAGACAGACTGGTGAAATGTAGTAAACAGTGAGGAGAGTAGTAGACTTTCGGAGCACAGACAGTCTATTGAAATGTAGTAAACAGTGATGAGAGCAGCAGACTTCAGGATCACACAGACAGACTGGTGAAATGTAGAAAACAGTGAGGAGAGCAGCAGACTTCAGGATCACACAGACAGACTGGTGAAATGTAGTAAACAGTGAGGAGAGCAGCAGACTTCAGGAGCACACAGACAGACTGGTGAAATGTAGTAAACAGTGAGGAGAGCAGCAGACTTCAGGATCACACAGACAGACTGGTGAAATGTAGTAAACAGTGAGGAGAGTAGCAGACTTCAGGAGCACACAGACAGACTGGTGAAATGTAGTAAACAGTGAGGAGAGTAGCAGACTTCAGGAGCACAGACAGACTGGTGAAATGTAGTAAACAGTGAGGAGAGTAACAGACTTCAGGAGCACACAGACAGACTGGTGAAATGTAGTAAACAGTGAGGAGAGTAACAGACTTCAGGAGCACACAGACAGACTGGTGAAATGTAGTAAACAGTGAGGAGAGTAGCAGACTTCAGGAGCACACAGACAGACTGGTGAAATGCAGTAAACAGTGAGGAGAGTAGCAGACTTCAGGAACAGACAGACAGACTGGTGAAATGTAGTAAACAGTGAGGAGAGTAGCAGACTTCAGGAGCACACAGACAGACTGGTGAAATGTAATAAACAGTGAGGAGAGTATCAGACTTCAGGAGCACACAGACAGACTGGTGAAATGTAGTAAACAGTGAGGAGAGTATCAGACTTCAGGAGCACACAGACAGACTGGTGAAATGTAGTCAACAGTCAGGAGAGCAGCAGACTTCAGGATCACACAGACAGACTGGTGAAATGTAGAAAACAGTGAGGAGAGCCGCAGACTTCAGGAGCACAGACAGACTGGTGAAATGTGGTAAACAGTGAGGAGAGTAACAGACTTCAGGAGCACCCAGACAGACTGGTGAAATGTAGTAAACAGTGAGGAGAGTAACAGACTTCAGGAGCACAGACAGACTGGTGAAATGTAGTAAACAGTGAGGAGAGTAGCAGAATTCAGGAGCACACAGACAGACTGGTGAAATGCAGCAAAACGTGAGGAGATTATCAGACTTCAGGAACAGACAGACAGACTGGTGAAATGCTGTAAACAGTGAAGAGAGTACCAGACTTCAGAAGCACACAGACAGACTGGTGAAATGTAGTAAACAGTGATGAGAGTATAAGAATTCAGGAGCAGACAGACAGACTGGTGAAATGCAGTAAACAGTGAGGAGAGTAGCAGACTTCAGGAGCACACAGACAGACTTGTGAAATGTAGTAAACAGTGAGGAGAGCAGCAGACTTCAGGAGCACACAGACAGACTGGTGAAATGTGGCAAACAGTGAGGAGAGTAACAGACTTCAGGAGCACAAAGACAGTCTGGTGAAATGTAGTAAACAGTGAGGAGAGTAACAGACTTCAGGAGCACACAGACAGACTGGTGAAACGTATTAAACAGTGAAGAGAGTACCAGACGTCAGCAGCACACAGACAGACTGGTGAAATGTAGAAAACAGTGAGGAGAGCAGCAGACTTCAGGAGTACACAGACAGACTGGTGAAATGTAGTAAACAGTGAGGAGAGTAGCAGACTTCAGGAGCACACAGACAGACTGGTGAAATTTAGTAAACAGTGAAGAGTGTACCAGACTTCAGGAGCACACAGAGACTCTGTTGAAATGTAGTAAACAGTGAGGAGAGCAGCAGACTTCAGGAGCACAGACAGACTGGTGAAATGTAGTAAACATCGAGGAGAGCAGCAGACTTTAGGAGCACAGACAGACTGGTGAAATGCAGTAAACAGTGAGGAGAGTAGCATACTTCAGGAGGACACAGACAGACTCGTAAAATGCTGTAAACAGTGAGGAAAGTAGCAGAGTTCAGGAGCACACAGACGGACTGGTGAAATGTCGTAAACAGTGATGAGAGTAGCAGACTTCAGGATCACACAGAGAGACTGGTGAAATGTAGTAAACAGTGAGGAGAGCAGTTGACTTCAGGAGCACACAGACAGACTGGTGAAATGTAGTAAACAGTGAGGAGAGTATCAGACTTCAGGAGCACACAGACAGACTGGTGAAATGTAGAAAACAGTGAGGAGAGTGGCAGACTTCAGGAGCACAGACAGACTGGTGAAATGTGGTAAACAGTGAGGAGAGTAGCAGACTTCAGGAGCACAAAGACAGACTGGTTAAATGTAGTAAACACTGAGGAGAGTAGCAGACATCAGGATCACATTGAGAAAAGTTGAAATGTAGAAAACAGTGAGGAGAATAGCTGACTTCAGGAGCACACAGACAGACTGGTGAAATGTAGTAAAAGTGAGGAGAGTAACAAACTTCAGGAGCACACAGACAGACAGGTGACATGTAGTAAACAGGGCGGATATTAGCAGAATTCGGGAACACGCAAACATACTGGAGAAATGTAGTAAAAAGAGAGGAGAGTAGCAGACTTCAGGATCACACAGACAGACTGAAGAAATGTAGTAAACAGTGAGGAGAGTAGCAGACTTAAAGAGCACACAGACAGACTGGTGAAATGTAGTAAAGAGTGAGGAGATTATCAGACTTCAGGATCACATAGACAGACTGGTGAGATGTCGTAAACAGTGAGGAGAGTAGCAGACTTGTAGAGCACATAGACAGACTGTTGAAATGTAGTAAACAGTGAGGAGAGTAGCAGACTGCAGAAGCACACAGACAGACTGGCGAAATGTATTAAACAGTTTGGAGAATAACAGACATCAGGAGCACACAGACAGACTGGTGAAATGTAGTAAACAGTGAGGAGAGTAGCAGACTTCAGGAACACACAGACAGACTGGTGAAATGTAGTAAACTGTAAGGAGAGTAACACACTTTAGGAGAAAACAGACTGACTGGTGAAATGTAGTAAACAGTGAGGAGTGTAGCAGAATTCAGACGCACACAGACAGACTGGGGAAATGTAGTAAACAGTGAGGAGAGTAACAGACTTCAGGAGCACACAGACAGACTGGTGAAATGCAGCAAAAAGTGAGGAGATGAGCAGACTTCAGGAACAGACAGACAGACTGGTGAAATGCAGAAAACAGTGAGGAGAGTCGCAGACTTCAGGAGCACAGACAGACTGTTGAAATGTGGTTAACAGTGAGGAGATTAGCAGACATCAGGAGCCCACAGACAGACTTGTGAAATGTTGTAAACAGTGAGGAGAGCAGCAGACTTCAGGAGCACACAGACAGACTGGTGAAACGTTGTAAACAGTGAAGAGATTGGCAGACTTCAGGATCACATTAACAGACTGGTGAAATGTAGTAAACAGTGAGCAGAGTAGCATACTTCAGGAGCACAAAAACAGACTGGTGAAATGTATTAAACATTGAGGAGAGTATCAGACTTCAGGAGCACAGAGACGGACTGTTGAAATGTAGGAAACAGTGAGGAGAGCAGCAGACTTCAGGAGCACACAGACAGACTTGTGAAATGTAGTAAACACTGAGGAGAGTAACAGACTTCAGGAGCACACAGACAGACAGGTGAAATGTAGCAAACAGTGACGAAAGTAGCAGACTTGAGGAGCACACAGACAGACTGGTGAAATGTAGTAAACAGTGAAGAGAGTACCAGACTTCAGGAGCACACAGACAGTCTGTTGAAATGCAGTAAACAGTGAGGAGAGCAGCAGACTTCAGGAGCACAGACAGACTGCTGAAATGTAGTAAACAGTGAAGAGAGGACCAGACTTCAGGAGCACACAGACAGTCTGTTGAAATGTAGTAAACAGTGAGGAGAGTAGCAGACTTCAGGAGCACACAGACAGACTGGTGAAATGTAGTAAACATCGAGGAGAGCAGCAGACTTTAGGAGCAAAGAATATCTGTTGAAATGTAGTAAACAGTGAGGAGAGCAGCAGACTTCAGGAACAGACAGACAGACTGGTGAAATGCAGTAAACAGTGAGGAGAGTAGCAGACTTCAGGAGAACACAGACAGACTGGTGAAATGTAGTAAACATCGAGGAGAGCAGCAGACTTCAGGAACAGACAGACAGACTGGTGAAATGTAGTAAACAGTGAGGAGAGCAGCAGACTTCAGGAACAGACAGACAGACTGGTGAAATGCAGTAAACAGTGAGGAAAGTAGCAGACTTCAGGAGAACACAGACAGACTGGTGAAATGTAGTAAACAGTGAAGAGAGCAGCAGAATTCAGGAACAGACAGACAACCATGTAAAATGTAGTAAACAGTGAGGAGAGCAGCAGACTTCAGGAGCACACAGACAGACTGGTGAAATGTTGTAAACAGTGAAGAGAGTACCAGACTTCAGGAGCACACAGGCAGACTGGTGAAATGTAGTAAACAGTGAGGACATTAACAGACTTCAGGAGCACACAGACTGACTGGTGAAATGTAGTGAACAGTGAGGAGAGTAACAGACTTCAGGAGCACACAGACAGACTGGTGAAATGCAGCAACAGTGAGGAGAGTAGCCGAATTCAGGAGCACACAGACAGACTGGTGAAATACAGCAAACAGTGAGGAGATTAGCAGAATTCAGACGCAAACAGACAGACTGGTGAAATGTACTAAACAGTGAGGAGAGTATCAGACTTCCGGAGCACACTGACAAACTGGTGACATGTAGTAAACTTTGAGGAGAGTATCAGACTTCAGGAGCACACAGACAGACTGGTGAAATGTCGTAAACAGTGTGGAGAGTAGCAGACTTCAGGACCACATAGACAGACTGGTGAAATGTAGTGAACAGTGAGGAGAGTAACAGACTTCAGGAGCACACAGGCAGACTTGTGAAATGCAGTTAACAGTGAGGAGAGCAACAGATTTCACGAGCACACAGACAGATTCGTGAAATGTAGTAAACAGTGAGGAGAGCAGCAGACTTCAGGAGCACACAGACAGACTGGTGAAATGTAGTGAACAGTGAAGAGAGTACCAGACTTCAGGAGCACACAGACAGACTGGTGAAATGCAGCAAAAAGTGAGGAGATGAGCAGACTTCAGGAACAGACAGACAGACTGGTGAAATGTAGAAAACAGTGAGTAGAGTCGCAGACTTCAGGAGCACAGACAGACTGTTGAAATGTGGTAAACAGTGAGGAGAGTAGCAGACTTCAGGAGCACACAGACAGACTTGTGAAATGTTGTAAACAGTGAGGAGAGCAGCATACTTCAGCAGCACACAGACAGACTGGTGAAACGTTGTAAACAGTGAAGAGCGTAGCAGAGTTCAGGATCACATTAACAGACTGGTGAAATGTAGTAAACAGTGAGGAGAGTAGCATACTTCAGGAGCACAAAGACAGACTGGTGAAATGTAGTAAACAGTGAGGAGAGTAGCAGACTTCAGGAGCACACAGACGGACTGGTGAAATGTAGTAAACAGTGAGGAGAGTAGCAGACTTCAGGAGCACACAGACAGACTGGTGAAATGTAGGAAACAGTGAGGAGAGCAACAGACTTCAGGAGCACACAGACAGACTGGTGAAATGTAGTAAACACTGAGGAGAGTAACAGTCTTCAGGAGCACACAGACAGACTTGTGAAATGTAGTAAACAGTGAAGAGAGTACCAGACTTCAGGAGCACCGACAGACTGGTGAAATGTAGTAAACAGTGAGGAGATGAGCAGTCTTCAGGAACAGACAGACAGACTGGTGAAATGTAGAAAACAGTGAGGAGAGTCGCAGACTTCAGCAGCACAGACAGACTGTTGAAATGTGGTAAACAGTGAGGAGAATAGCAGACTTCAGGAGCACACAGACAGACTTGTGAAATGTAGTAAACAGTGAGGAGAGCAGCAGACTTCAGGAGCACACAGACAGACTGGTGAAACGTTGTAAACAGTGAAGAGAGTAGCAGACTTCAGGATCACACAGACAGACTGGTGAAATGTAGTAAACAGTGAGGAGAGTAGCATACTTCAGGAGCACAAAGACAGACTGGTGAAATGTAGTAAACAGTGAGGAGAGCAACAGACTTCAGGAGCACACAGACAGACTGGTGAAATGTAGTAAACACTGAGGAGAGTAACAGACTTCAGGAGCACACAGACAGACTGGTGAAATGTAGTAAACAGTGAAGAGAGTACCATACTTCAGGAGCACACAGACAGACTGGTGAAATGTAGTAAACAGTGAAGAGAGTACCATACTTCAGGAGCACACAGACAGTCTGTTGAAATGTAGTAAACAGTGAGGAGAGCAGCAGACTTCAGGAGCACAGACTCACTGGTGAAGTGTAGTAAACAGTGAGCAGAGTAGCAGACTTCAGGATCACACAGACAGACTGGTGAATTGTAGAAAACAGTGAGGAGAGTCGCAGAATTCAGGAGCACAGACAGACTGTTGAAATGTGGTAAACAGTGAGGAGAGTAGCAGACTTCAGGAGCACACAGACAGACTGGTGAAATGTAGTAAAAAGTGAGGAGTGTAGCAGAATTCAGGAGCACACAGACAGTCTGGTGAAATGCAGCAAAAAGTGAGGAGATTATCAGACTGCAGGAACAGACAGACAGAATGGTGAAATGCTGTAAACAGTGAAGAGAGTAACAGACTTCAGAAGCACACAGACAGACTGGTGAAATGCAGTAAACAGTGATGAGAGTATCAGAATTCAGGAGCACACAGACAGACTGGTGAAATGCAGTAAACAGTGAGGAGAGTATCAGACTTCAGGAGCACAAAGACAGACTGGTGAAATGTAGTAAACAGTGAGGAGAGTATCAGACTTCAGGAGCGCACAGACAGACTTGTGAAATGTAGTAAACAGTGAGGAGAGCAGCAGACTTCAGGAGCACACAGACAGACTGGTGAAATGTGGTAAACAGTGAGGAGAGTAACAGATTCCGGAGCACAAAGACAGACTGGTGAAATGTAGTAAACAGTGAGGAGAGTAACAGACTTCAGGAGCACACAGACCGACAGGTGAAACGTATTAAACACTGAAGAGAGTACTAGACTTCAGCAGCACACAGACAGACTCGTGAAATGCAGTAAACAGTGAGGAGAGTAGCAGACTTCAGGAGCACACAGACAGACAGGTGAAATGTAGCAATCAGTGAGGAAAGTAGCAGACTTCAGGAGCACACAGACAGACTGGTGAAATGGAGGGAAACAGTGAGGAGAGTCGCAGACTTGAGGATCACACAGACAGACTGGTGAAATGTAATAAACAGTGAGGAGAGTAGCAGACTTCAGTTGCACAGAGAGCCTGTTGAAATGTACTAAACAGTGAGGAGAGTGACAGAATTCAGGAGCACACAGACAGACTGGTGAAATGTAGTAAACAGTGAGGAGAGTCGCAGAATTCAGGAACAGACAGACAGACTGGTGAAATGCAGCAAACAGTGAGGAGAGTGGCAGAATTCACGAACACACAGACAGACTGGTGAAATGTAGTAAACATTGAGGAGAGTAGTAGACTTCAGGTGCACATAGACAGACATATTGAAATGTCGTAAACAGTGAGGAGAGTAGCAGACTTCAGGAGCACAAAAACAGACTGGTGAAATGTATTAAACATTGAGGAGAGTAGCAGACTTCAGGAGCACAGAGACAGACTGGTGAAACGTATTAAACAGTGAAGAGAGTACCAGACGTCAGCAGCACACAGACAGACTGGTGAAATGTAGAAAACAGTGAGGAGAGCAGCAGACTTCAGGAGTACACAGACAGACTGGTGAAATGTAGTAAACAGTGAGGAGAGTAGCAGACTTCAGGAGCACACAGACAGACTGGTGAAATTTAGTAAACAGTGAAGAGTGTACCAGACTTCAGGAGCACACAGAGACTCTGTTGAAATGTAGTAAACAGTGAGGAGAGCAGCAGACTTCAGGAGCACAGACAGACTGGTGAAATGTAGTAAACATCGAGGAGAGCAGCAGACTTTAGGAGCACAGACAGACTGGTGAAATGCAGTAAACAGTGAGGAGAGTAGCATACTTCAGGAGGACACAGACAGACTGGTAAAATGCTGTAAACAGTGAGGAAAGTAGCAGAGTTCAGGAGCACACAGACGGACTGGTGAAATGTCGTAAACAGTGATGAGAGTAGCAGACTTCAGGATCACACAGAGAGACTGGTGAAATGTAGTAAACAGTGAGGAGAGCAGTTGACTTCAGGAGCACACAGACAGACTGGTGAAATGTAGTAAACAGTGAGGAGAGTATCAGACTTCAGGAGCACACAGACAGACTGGTGAAATGTAGAAAACAGTGAGGAGAGTGGCAGACTTCAGGAGCACAGACAGACTGGTGAAATGTGGTAAACAGTGAGGAGAGTAGCAGACTTCAGGAGCACAAAGACAGACTGGTTAAATGTAGTAAACACTGAGGAGAGTAGCAGACATCAGGATCACATTGAGAGAAGTTGAAATGTAGAAAACAGTGAGGAGAATAGCTGACTTCAGGAGCACACAGACAGACTGGTGAAATGTAGTAAAAGTGAGGAGAGTAACAAACTTCAGGAGCACACAGACAGACAGGTGACATGTAGTAAACAGGGCGGATATTAGCAGAATTCAGGAACACGCAAACATACTGGAGAAATGTAGTAAAAAGAGAGGAGAGTAGCAGACTTCAGGATCACACAGACAGACTGAAGAAATGTAGTAAACAGTGAGGAGAGTAGCAGACTTAAAGAGCACACAGACAGACTGGTGAAATGTAGTAAAGAGTGAGGAGATTATCAGACTTCAGGATCACATAGACAGACTGGTGAGATGTCGTAAACAGTGAGGAGAGTAGCAGACTTGTAGAGCACATAGACAGACTGTTGAAATGTAGTAAACAGTGAGGAGAGTAGCAGACTGCAGAAGCACACAGACAGACTGGCGAAATGTATTAAACAGTTTGGAGAATAACAGACATCAGGAGCACACAGACAGACTGGTGAAATGTAGTAAACAGTGAGGAGAGTAGCAGACTTCAGGAACACACAGACAGACTGGTGAAATGTAGTAAACTGTAAGGAGAGTAACACACTTTAGGAGAAAACAGACTGACTGGTGAAATGTAGTAAACAGTGAGGAGTGTAGCAGAATTCAGACGCACACAGACAGACTGGGGAAATGTAGTAAACAGTGAGGAGAGTAACAGACTTCAGGAGCACACAGACAGACTGGTGAAATGCAGCAAAAAGTGAGGAGATGAGCAGACTTCAGGAACAGACAGACAGACTGGTGAAATGCAGAAAACAGTGAGGAGAGTCGCAGACTTCAGGAGCACAGACAGACTGTTGAAATGTGGTTAACAGTGAGGAGATTAGCAGACTTCAGGAGCCCACAGAGAGACTTGTGAAATGTTGTAAACAGTGAGGAGAGCAGCAGACTTCAGGAGCACACAGACAGACTGGTGAAACGTTGTAAACAGTGAAGAGATTGGCAGACTTCAGGATCACATTAACAGACTGGTGAAATGTAGTAAACAGTGAGCAGAGTAGCATACTTCAGGAGCACAAAAACAGACTGGTGAAATGTATTAAACATTGAGGAGAGTAGCAGACTTCAGGAGCACAGAGACGGACTGTTGAAATGTAGGAAACAGTGAGGAGAGCA